>MU224027.1:2119261-2149646 GCA_018584345.1 Thuja plicata | reverse complement strand
AAGTATCATTGTTTGAAGTTCAACTAATGGATTAATAATTTATTGATATTCTTCTTCTTCATAATCATCATCTTCTATATGGAGCCTAATAAGACTTGAAGGTTAATTTTTCCCCACTTTTATCGGCGCAGTTTCCACCCCAAATTATTAAGTGGGGGTTTGGGGGCAAAGCCCCTTGTGCGCTCCCTGTCGCAGTACAGGGCGGGGTCGAGGGGCAGCGCCCCCGCGGGGGTTTTCGGGAGCAGCACCCCCGAAAGCTCAACCGACTTTAATTATTTTATAAGGCATCGAGAGTTATTTTTCAGCTCCATAAGACATCAAATCATAAATGTATGTAAGATGAAGATCCATGAAACGTATGTCTATCAGTATTGGATAGTTGCATCCATTGGTCGTTAAGACTCTAAGAGACATATCTTTCCAAATTGCACCTCGCCATGAACATTTTCTATTTGTGCAAACCAGCTTTAGGGTTATAACAAAGAGGAAAGAAAAAAAAAAACAAGTGTTTTTTAATTTTTTTGACTTGACGGCCGATTCATGCCGGTTCACGCATGGTGATTTTTGGATGAATCACCTGAATTGGCAATTCATGCCAAAAAACCGCCGATTTGATTCACCGGCTCCCAAAAAATCGGGGAGGGTGAATCAAATCGCGATTCACGTGATTTTAGCGTGATTCTCGTTACTATGCTCCAAATAGACCTGCAACTTGCATAGCCAGCAGAACTGGAAAAGTTTAAAAAACCTTGATAACTTGGCCTCCGGCTTCTGGTTTCTGGTTTCTGATTGTAATGAAAGGCTAAACTGATTTTCTTCAAATGCTCTATGTTTGATGGTGGTCTCAGATAATCCCTAAAACGCCTCTAATTGAAAATTGTTAAAAAGCCAAATCCAAATGGATCAGAGACAATCTCAAATCCAAGGATCAAAATGAACTTTGATACCAGTGTTGTGAAATCAACGTGATTGAACCAAGAATACAAACACAAAGTCTACATGGAAGCGTGATAGAGGAACCTCTGCATAAAGCCAACAAACTTAATTGATTGAAATTGAAATTTTACAAAGCTTATAGGCCTAAACTATGCTTAATTACAAAATTTGGAAAATCTACCAAATTTCACATTTGTTGGAACTAGCAACTGATAACAAAATAAAATAACAAATACACAACTAACTTAGGTCTAACAACCCAACAATTAGGAGAAATGATTCAGACTTTTTTCACTCTTTATTATGCTGAGGTTAACCTACAGTGGCAGCATGGGGTGGAGTGTGATGGCATGAGCGTGTTAAAAAAAATGTTATACCAAATAAATAATAAGTCGGCAAAAAATGTTTTTAATTAGTCATACCTTTTTGAACTGATAAAGGAAATAGCCATAACTGTTCAATCCAAAATAATTAAATAAATAGCAAGTGGAAGAAACAAGGTAAATGTAACTTTGAAAATAATTATTGCGGAGAGCAGAATAAAGGTGTAAAAAATTTAGGAGAGAATAAATTACTGAGTGCAGTGCAGAGTAAATTAATGAGGAGAATAAATTATGGAGAGCAGAATAAATTGTGGAGGAGAAAATAAGCTAGAGAGCACAAGTTATATTTTTCTACATAAAATATTGTTAGTCTTGATGGTTGTTTTTTAAGAAATATTTGAATTATTTTCTTTTAATCTGTAATTAATGTGTCTTTGCCGAAAGGTTTTATATTTTTTTAAATTATGAAAAATATCAAATAATTAATTTTCTTAGGTACACTTGAAATTTACATTCAAAAGTAAATAGTTATAGAATGTAAATAAAATAGTTATTAGTCAAATTTTTAAATTTATGTATCCATGACAATATGTAGTAAATGATTTAATATCTTTGAAATATGAAAGCATCAAATGATCTATTTTCCAATGTACAGTTAAAAACTAGTATAGATATCTTAAATACATCTATCTAAAAGACAGACGTTGAGAGATATCAGTCTCAAGGCATCTATGTTTAATTGTTATAGAGAACAGATAGGTGCCAGAGACTGATATCTCTTGGCGTCTTTTAGATAGATGTATTTAAGATATCTATGGTAGTAGGAAATAAAACTATAGGATAAAAATAACTTATATCTAATACAACACACTTTATACCCTGCAAATCCTGATCAACAGAAGATTTCATCCATGCATTCATTTCTTGTCTTTTTAAAGAGTCTTCCATGCTTAAAGCAAAACCAAGTACAGATAAATGTTTAAGCAAAAAGCTATAGGATTGTGCACCCATCAAATGCTTGGAGCTTTGGACTATTTTGATTCATTCATAACATGTGTACTGCATTTATTTGAAACAAGTGATGCATTAATTATTATTACAGAATTGACCCACTATTAGAGTCTTGTCTGATAATGTTTATATAACAAGTTTGGAGGGTGCTGCTGCTGTCATCTTGTACTCATACACTATATGAATTCTAAGTAAAATATTGGCTTCATGTGTTTTGTGCTACTTATGCTGTCTTTTGAACTCATTTTTTTTTGTTTAATATTGGTATGTTGTTGTTTATTGTTTTAAGCTACTCTATTATTAAGGCTTTTTCTGTTAATAATTAATGTTTATTCTTATTCTCTGTTTCTAACAAAACATCCTGAGAGTTGTTCCTGATTGGACTTGTGATCTTAGACTCTGAACTGTGAATTGATTGTTTGGATGTTTTCTTGCTTTTTCTGCGCAGGTCAATACCGAAAGGGCTATTCGCCATGCTATACAAGAAAGGCTTCCAATAGTTGTCGTTATCAACAAGGTACATATTTTTTTTTGGTTTTATTAACAACTGCATAGTGCTTTAGTATTCTAAACATGCTTGTAACAAAACTTTTTGTGGTGCAGGTGGATAGATTGATCACAGAGCTAAAATTGCCACCAACAGATGCTTATCACAAGCTAAAGCACACTTTAGAAGATATAAATCACTTGATCACTACATTCTCATCTGGAGCAGAGGGCTCCCAATTAGTTGATCCGACAATTGGGAATGTTTGTTTTGCTAGTGCCACTGCAGGATGGTCTTTCACCTTACAATCATTTGCCAAGATTTATGTAAAACTCTACGGAGTTCCATTTGATGCAACCCGTTTTGCATCCCGATTGTGGGGAGATATGTATTTTCATCCAGATACTAGAGCCTTCAAAAAGAAACCTCCTGCAACAGGAGGTGAGAGGTCATTTGTGCAGTTCATTCTTGAACCTCTATATAAAATTTACAGCCAAGTGATTGGTGAACACAGGAAGAGTGTGGAGACTACTCTAGCTGAGTTAGGGGTGACACTTAGCAATGCAGCATACAAACGTAATGTAAGGCCATTACTGAGAATGGCTTGCAGTTCTATATTTGGGTCTGCAACTGGATTCACAGATATGCTAGTTCAACATATTCCCTCTGCAAAGGATGCTGCAGCTAAAAAGATAGAGCATATATACACAGGTCCGCAAGACACATCAATTGCTCAAGCTATGAAAAACTGTGACCCTGGAGGTCCTCTTATGGTTAATGTAACCAAGTTATACCCAAAAGCTGATTGCAGTGTTTTTGATTCTTTTGGTAGGGTGTATAGTGGTACTATCCAAACAGGTCAAACTGTACGAGTACTTGGAGAGGGATATTCTCCTGACGACGAGGAGGACATGGCCATCAAGGAAGTGACTAAATTATGGGTATATCAAGCTCGATATCGAATACCTATAAGCAAAGCACCTGCTGGGTCCTGGGTTTTGATAGAGGGTGTGGATGCTTCAATTATGAAGACAGCAACTCTCTGTCCTGAGTATCTTGATGAAGATGTTTTTATTTTCCATCCTTTACGGTTCAACACACTATCAGTTGTGAAAACAGCAACTGAACCTTTGAATCCAAGTGAATTGCCTAAGATGGTAGAAGGGCTTCGTAAAATCAGCAAGAGTTATCCCTTAGCCATAACAAAGGTGGAGGAGTCGGGTGAACATACTATTTTGGGTACTGGGGAGATCTATTTGGACTCTATTATGAAGGACCTAAGGGAACTTTATTCAGAAGTTGAAGTGAAGGTTTGTTGTCTTATACACTTATAATTAAGTTCATTCTACAAAAAATGTGTTTGCTGATTCTAGCAGGAAATGTTAAATCCAGACAACAAATGAGGTTGACTATTAAGTTGAATACTATTGTGCTTTTGTAGCCTAAAGCTGACATGCTTTAATTTTTGGTTTTGTAGGTGGCTGACCCTGTAGTTTCCTTCTGTGAAACTGTGGTTGAGTCATCTTCAATGAAATGTTTTGCAGAAACACCTAACAAGAAAAATAAGATTACCATGGTGAGATTTGCAGAGAGTACAGTTGGATGTTATTGATTTAAACCAGAACTCTAAGAGTAGATAATAGGTGGAATTTACTGATTTAAAATACAAAACTCTAACATGCAGTTTATATGCTTGTTTCAGCTTGCAGAACCACTTGAAAAAGGTTTGGCAGAGGATATAGAAAATGGTGTGGTAAGCATAGATTGGCCAAGGAAGAAGTTGGGTGATTTTTTCCAGAGTAAATATGATTGGGATTTGCTTGCAGCTCGCTCGATATGGGCATTTGGACCGGATAAGCAAGTAAGTAGTAGTTTTCTTGGAGAAACTGCTTAAATTTTTTTCAGATGAGGTGTATTGTGAGTACATACCAACTAGTACTGTGTATGTTCAGGGTCCAAACATTCTTCTTGATGACACACTTCCAAGTGAAGTTGACAAAAGCTTGCTGAACTCCGTTAAGGACTCAATTGTGCAAGGGTGAGCATGCATTATTCAATTGCGTTTTCATGTTGTATGGTCGATGATATATGGTTCTTCATGTTAATACTTAAATTTTCTTCTTTTGTATGGCAGATTTCAGTGGGGTGCCCGAGAGGGACCTCTCTGTGATGAACCCATTCGTAATGTCAAGTTCAAAATTCTGGATGCAACAATAGCACAAGAGCCTTTACATCGTGGTGGCGGTCAGATAATTCCTACTGCTAGACGAGTTGCTTATTCTGCTTTTCTAATGGCAAGCCCACGTTTAATGGAGCCAGTGTATTATGTAGAGGTTGGTCAAGGATAAGAAGATGTTGTGTTCTGTTAATTTCCTATGCTATGAATCATTTGATGGTATCTTATGGTTTTTGACTAGTTTATGTTTCTCTATATAATTTCAGATCCAAACTCCTGCTGACTGTATTTCTGCAATCTATACGGTGCTCTCCCGTAGGCGAGGGCATGTCACAGCTGATGAAGCAAAGCCTGGAACACCATCGTATATTGTGAAGGTTAGAACTTAGATTAACTGTAATGTATGTATATCTTCACATTTTCGAATTTTATCTTTGCATGACCCACTTGGTCACTGAGGTGTGTGGTAAAATACATGAAAAAAAGTTTTTATTTCTTTAGTTTATAGTTAAAGATATGATGAATGCTATTGTTGTTTGATACAAGTTTTGTTCATTGGCAATCTCATTGGCAATGGTGTCAACTGTGGATGTAAACATTATCAGTTATTCGAATTAATTTGGTTTTCCTTTGTTGTCTTTTGCAGGCTTTTTTACCAGTTATAGAATCTTTTGGTTTTGAGACAGATTTAAGATACCATACACAGGGGCAAGCATTTTGTCTTTCTGTCTTTGATCACTGGTCTATAGTGCCTGGAGATCCACTAGATAAGTCTGTTGTATTACGACCATTGGAACCTGCACCTGTTCAGCATCTTGCACGTGAGTTTATGGTGAAAACTAGGCGGAGAAAGGTAAACATTTTTGCCTAAACACTTGTTTTAATTCTTAATGCTTATTATTTTTAAGGGCATATGTTATAATAAAAAGGCATTTGCTTTATGTTGCCTGCTCTTTGTTTGCCAGGGTATGAGTGAGGATGTGAGCATTAACAAGTTTTTCGATGACCCTATGTTACTTGAAATGGCAAGACAAGATGCTGATTTTCAGCAGATCTTGTAGGTAAATTGAATAATTGAGTTTTATTAAATTTGGGAATAGCTGCTTTATTGAATCTTGATAGACAACCTGTGGTGCGGATGATCTACTTCCGTTGCCTATGTGTAACATGTATGTGTCATTAAATGATGCTCATTCCGGTGAAATCCAAAGTATAATGCAGAGAAAAAAAACTATATTTTACTAATTAATGTGCATTTACACTTTAACCAATGATGCAATTGGCATTTGTTAATTTTCTTGGTAAGAACGCTGGTTTGGCTGAAGGTCTCAAGGTCTGTGGATGTTCAATACATTTCTTGCACGTATATTGAACTGAAACCTGTAATAGCTTAACCAACAAGAAATGATTCAATTTTTCAATAATGAGGAGGTAAAGCTAAAGCAATAAAGTAACTTATCAACAGTAACCATAACCAATAATCCATGAATGGACAATAGAATTGAACTAATAACTAATATTAATTTTTTTGTTTTTTGAGGTGCATATAAGGAAGTTAAAATGGTCAACAAATGAAGATATGATTGTACAGGTTTGACTGAATAACTAAAGACGTAGAGAAGTCATGCGATTTATTTTGCATTATGTCTCAAGTACGGTCTCCAGGTCTGTAATGATTTTAGGCTATGCACTTTTTTTTTGCAAATGCTAGTACCTTCCATGCCTGTTCCAAAAAGGGGATCATAGATCATGTATGAACATCAATCAAAGAATAGTTTAAAATATCGGCACGTGATTTTCAATTTATGTATTTCAAGTTTTGATGCCCTTGAATTATTGTTTGGCATGCCTTTAGAATTAAGACATCAAATTATTTGGATTGGCATTTTCTGGCATTGTGAAAATGCGTAGTCTTTTGTGAACTACAAAACAAAATTTTAGATTCAGCAGTTCTTTTCAGGGTGTAGTTTTCTTTTTAATTTTCAGTTTTAAAAAAGTCATTGTTGAGCTTTAAAAAAGTATAAATTGGAAAAAACTTTATATTTACATATTATTCAGCTCTGATCTCTATTTTTTTAAATTTTTACTTCTTTTATTGAATATCAAAACTGACATAAAATCAAAATACAAAGTAAAGATTAGTTAGGGCAGAGGGTACAGTGCATTTTTTGTTTGACACTAGACCCCAACTTGTTAGCCAATAGGCTATTTTGCATGGGCTTTTCATCTATACTTGTCTCACGCTGGAAATCTGGTTTCGAGGTGGTTTCAAATTGACCAAACAACTTTTAGAAAGAGAATCACAGGGAGTAGTTGCCATCAAACAATTTTCAGTCATCGTTTACTGTTTCAAGGTGGTTTTTCATCTCACACCTGAAAACAAATCTGACTCGCATCTAATATTAGATCTTCAAATCAAATCAGATTTGGTTGCATGTGTGAAATCTTTAGCCCTTTAAGTCCTTGGTTGGACTTATTCCTTCGGTTCAGAAGCTTGGGGATTTGCAGAGATTGGATCTATCATCAAATTCTTTGTCAGGTTCTCTTCCTAGGCGGCTTCCAAAACTCTCTTTAGTTGCAGTTCCTTGATCTGAACAAGAATTATTTAATTGGGTCAATTCTACATGGCTTGGGGAAACTCTCAGAACTGAAGACACGGAATATTTCTCAAAACAGTCTGAATGATTCCAGACCGGATTCTTTCGGAGAGCTAGACAAGCTAAAGCTTATGAATCTTTGCAGCAACCAATTGTCGGGAGGAATTTCCAAGTCAATGGAAAATGCCTCCTCGCTTACTCTCTTGTTTCTTTAGCAAAATCAGTTTGATAATGCAGGGCCTGTGGGGTTCAGTTCCAGATTTAGAGCTCAACCATTTGTCCATGGTGGCATGCAGGCTCTTGGGTCCTTTGCCCATATGGTTATCTCAACAGAGAAATCTCAGTGTTCTGAATCTGACAGGAAATACCCTGACAGGAACGATTCCCCCATGACTTTCAGAGCTACCAAATCTGAATTATCCGACTCTAGGACGGAACAAATTTACAGGTAAACATGGTTTTTTAATGGGTACTTCCTGCAATTTTGACCTGATTTTAAATTGGCTAATAAAAAGGATTTCCTTTCAAAAATATTCCCAATTTTTCATATGTTATAAACTGTTACAATTCACTGAATTTAGCCAACTAATCTATAATCTGTAAAAATGTTTCGACCCCTTAAAATTTCCCCTGTAGGCAAGATGTCTTCACAAATCTTCAACACAGTCTCTGTTATCCTTGGACTTGTCTCAAAATTTTCCCAATGGATATATTCCCCCACAAGTTGGAAATGCAACCCATCTTCACATTTTGAACTTATCTACCAACACTTTGATGGGTGAATCGCCTTTGAGCATTAGCAGACTCTCCAAACTGCAAGTGCTGGATCTCTCAGGAAACTCCTTTACTGGAACTCTCTACCTCCAAATCTAAAGAATTGTACTTCTCTGTCCATATTTGATCTAACCAAAGAGAATTTATTAGAAAAGCTACCTGAGCATATGTTGAGAGCGTTAATATTATCATGTGCTAGAGGCCAAGTGTGAAGAAGAACAATCCATTATGCATGAAGATAAAGGGTGTAGGAAAAGGAAAACCTGTAGCTTAATGCAGACGGTCACATGATTGACTTTTAACAATATATATTGGTCAGATTTGAAACTGAGAGAGCATGAGGAGAGAATATATGATATATAATATCTTTACGTTTTTGCAGTTTTCATATTTGTTGTAATACCCAGAAAGCATGTTATATGTTGAAATGGGCAAGCTACCTATCCAAATCCAGGAGCAGCATACCATCATGGTGAATTTACTAATCAGAAAGAACAAATCACTGTTATTTTCGCTCAAAATTGAGGCACGCATCTTTGATATTCCCTGTTGAATAACAGCTCAAACAAATTGAACTAGAAAACCTACCTTACATACAGAATATGCAATTCTTTAGAATAATCTTGCTCTCGGAGTTCTAAATTCAATTTTCACCAACTATTTAACACATGCGTTTGAGGAAAACCTAAATTTGAAGCAGAAAATAGTGAACTTGTCTAGAAGAATGAATCTGTTACGACAATCTTTTTCTAAAAGTTCTGAATTCGATTTTCACCAACTATTTGATGCATGCATTTGAGAAAGCCCTGAATTTGAAGCAGAGAACAAACAGTGAAACTTGTACAGAAAAATGAACCTGCAAATTTACAAAATTCAAATAACTTAATAAGTAGTAGTTTATGTAGCCTGCCGAATAAAATGAAAACCTTAAATTTGAAAGGTAAGCACAACAATTTTCCAGAAAAATAATTTACAGACTTGCATATTTGATGTTCCCATAACAATTTAATACACAACTAAAAACCATATTCTGTACATAGACTGCTAAAAAAGTTGAAAAATTTGAGCTTTACATGTTCTGAATTTGGTTTTATTTTTCACCAACAATATGATGAAAACCTAAACACGAAACAGATAAATGCCAAATTTCTCTCAAGAATAAAGCTATAACTACCAATTGCTCAACCATTAACCAAATTCACGGGGATTAGGAAAACTCAGAAAATTTATGAGAAAATAAAGGTTATACCTAATGATATCTCACAAAGATCTCAGGGCTATCAGTCTAGAAATGGACGATTGAGGCAACAGACAGACGTAACATCGGAAGAGCCACGGTATTCTGGTCAGAAGGGTAGGAGGAATGAAGCTTATGGTGAAGATGACAAATAATGACAGTTGCTCAGACATGGGAGGCAAATGATGCTATATCACACATTCAGATTTTGAACATCTTTCTGGAATGAATATACCTTGTTAAATATTGATACAGAAGAGACTAAGGTTTTGATATGCCAGTTGTTGCTTCATTTTATTACTATGATATTCATCAACTTAAACAAAAGATTGCCTACATATTTATTATTGTGGTTGTGGTGTCTTCCTCTGCACCTTATCAGACATCAACCATGCAACTTTGGATTGTGCACATGCACTCCGCATTTTTTAAAATTGCAAATATCAATTTAAGATGAATCATCACACAAAACATAGAGAACCCTCTAAGAAATAGACATTTTGTAGTCAGTAAGCAAGACCTGTGTAACAGGCGTCAGTCTCTGAGTATCCACCATCGACAAAGAAACTAAATATCTTAAATTTTGCAATTCCCAAAATTTACTGTATCTTGTTTGGCATATACATGAAAAGTTCTTGTTCATAATTGCAAAGATGACTGCTTTATGCTGTGTTCAAACAACTTGAAATTCATACCCCACATTGATAAATCAAGCTCGAAGTTAGATTTTCAGATCATGAATATTTAACATATTCAGATTTTCAAGCATCATGTTGGCCCAAAAAAAATGAAGTACAGTAAGGGAACCTCACTGTTTACATTGCTGGGAAAAGATTACACACCCCAACTTTCTGATCTCAAACAAGGAATTTGTGATTAAATATATATCAAGGTGAAGTACTCCCACACGCTCTGAAATGAATTGCCCATTTTGGTCACGGTACATGACATACAAATATACTTTAGCACTGAAATGAAATTGTTTGCATAAATAATCTAGTTTGTCATCTTTATAAAATAAATCTTTGAGAGGTTATGACAATATCAAAATTTAAGAATTCAGAGTATTGATTAAAAAAATAGAATAGAAGAAATAAAAATGTATTGATGTTGATCACTTATTTTTGCAGATGATTGTATATAAGCACATTCATATTTTATTGACGTAGCTCATGAAGTGTAGGTAAAATTATATGAGTAAACAATAATTGTGAAGTAAAAATGATGTTAAAACATTTTGATGGTTTTGAAAAACATGGAAATTTTCTGTCTTGTTGCTATTTCATTATGGAATTGTAGCTTGAGTATTTTTCCCATGATAATCAAGTATGATCAAATCTAAAATATTTTGAATTTACTTCCTTCTCAGTCATGAGTTGATATTTTGTAAAGTATAAACTACATGCAAAGGTGGTTTGCCAAAGATTTTTACTCTTGGGAAATCAAAGAAACATGCTTTTTTGATATGATTTCATCTTAACTTGAGCAAGACAATGGAAATGTGGAGTTTATAATAAGAATTTGAAATTGGATGATGCCCATTTGAAACATTATATATATAGGAGAGAGATTGTACCTGGTCGAGTACTATTTTTTTTTAAGGGAAATGTACTTTTTTTTAGTAATTTTTTTTCTTGATTTTGTCTTTCAGATTGTAAATATGTTACAAGGCTTACAGTATAATCATTTAGAATCCAAACCTTTCGTTATCTTATAAGCGTAATATATGGTTGTGAACATGTTAGACGGGTTATGATATACTTTTTAAGTTTAATAGATTAATTCTGGTATTCAAATTGATAGTTTTTATTATATCAATATAAAGCTAAAATTTCATTAGGATTCAATATTAGAAGGCTTAAAATTGTTTTCTATGATATTTTATAGCTTAGCTTAGGCCATGTTACAAAATCTACATGTTGATCCTTTGAAATGCATTTCTATGATGGAAGTTTCTTTTAGCTCCCAAATTTTTGTTTGCCGTTGATGCAACTACTAGGTCCAAATGTACAAAAATGTTGGTTCTTTTTCTTCCTACAAATCTAGAGGGTAAAGAAATATGGGGATAGTGAACACAAACTTTCATGTCTCTGAGACAATTGTAATTCATAAGGATATAGTGCAAATTCAAGATAATGAATGGTGGAGAGAATTTTCTCACGACTATGTGACACAATGTGCGACAAAGTATCGTCAATAAATAGATGTATTGATGTTTGCTCATCCCGTAAGTGAAGTTGTGGCATTGCATCCCCTTTTTGAAAAAAACCAATCTATTGGAAAATATAAAGCTTTGTTTGTTGTAAAAAAAATACCAAAATAGTAATGGAGGAAGACGACATGACTGCAGGCGTCTGCGATGTTTTCTTGGGCTAGGGCTCATGCCCTAGTCGTTGTATTGCTGCGTGTGGGTGACTAGGTCATGCCCTAGTTGTTGTATTGCTGCGTGTGGGTGACTAGGTGTGGGGGATATTGTGCATGAGGGTGACTGGGTATGGGAGAGACTGTGCGTGAGGGAGTATTGTTGGAGGGTGGTAGTGAGGGGTTTTTCGATGCACTATTTGTGCTGTTTGGTTGTGGACAAGGTTTCATTATGGAGTTTTTGGTGAACGACGTTGCTAGGGTTTTGGCTGTGCGCTCTGGGTGTTTGGAGGGAGTTTGTGGAGGTTTTTAAATCTGTTTTGTGGTGCTTGGGGGATCTCTATCAAGGTTTGTGTTTTAGTCTTCTGTTCAGATGGAGGAGAATAGGGTTTCTAATAGTCTTGTGGTTGCTGTTGCTGTTTCGGCCCACAGATCATCTTCTGGTTTGCATGCAAGGTCATCAGACTCCTTTTACGTTGGGGTAAGCTCCAAGCGAATAAAGTAAATGGTTGTCTTCTGAGGAGCCAAGATCGTCCAATCCTTGTAATTCCTCCTGAATTAGTCATGGAGGATGGGCTTATTGGAGTAAGCATGCATTGATTTGTAAATTTCTTAGGATTAGAATTTCTCTGTTGACATTGGAAGCCCGGATTCGTCGCTCAATGCAGGTTGAGGGAGATATGGATATAATGCTCGCTACGATTATCTATTTTATGGTTGTTTTCTCTTGCATGTCTGATCAGAATTGTGTTTTTGAGGGCCGTCTATATTTTTATAATCATGTGGCCCTGTTTGTTAAACCTTGGCATGCAGATTTCAATCCAATGGAGGAATTGCCTTTGAGGGGTTCCTGTTTGGATTGTTTGCCGCAACTTCCTTTAGAGTTTTGGAGGAAATATATTTTGCGATAGATTGCCACTCTGCTTGGGAAGTCTACTACGATTGCCCAACATACCCTAGATAAAAAGGTAATTCCCTTTGCTTGTATTCGTGTTGAAATTGATTTGAATAATTCATTGCCAAATTATTTGGAAATCTGTTTAGGCTCTTCTACAGGGGTGCAACAATTGGATTATGAATCTCTTCCTTTTCACCGGATATGCCATGAGTACGGACATCTTCAGTGTCAATGTCCTCGGATTAATAAGGGGACTAGTGGCTCTGTTGGTGGTTCTCCCTCTTCTTATGGTTTGAAGGTGGATTAAGAAGGAAAAGGGAAAGCCCTGATGACAACAAATGGTCTTGATAAGGATGGTTTCATATTTGTTAAGCCCTGAGCTAAGGGGAGGGGGCAAAAGAGGCCCTTTAGGGATAGACAAATTGATGAGGGTTTCAACCAATTTGAGGTGCTAGATTCTATGGCCTTACATGAAGGAATTCCAGTTGATCTCTCTTTTGGTGCGACTAGTATCGATGTGGGGGTTTTGCACCAGGAGAATCTTGTTATGAGTCAGGTTGCTGTTACACAGTAGGGAGTGCCCACTATTGGTCCTGAGTTAGGGGCTTAAGGTGACCCTGTCAATTTGTAGGATGATATTGTTTTGGGGGATTTAGCTAAGGAGGTTCAGGCATTTGGTAAAGGTAAGGGGTTCTCTCTAGCTTTGGGTCAGCAACAAAGACCCCTTAAGAAATTTCTTTTGACACTTCTTTGAAAGGTGACCGTAAAAAGGATCAGGAGAAGATTAAACTAGATAGGGAATTGGTGGTAGAATCAGGGTCTGTCAAGCCCATTGAGGTTCACTTCTTCCACTCTATTCTAATTCTTTGGAATGTTTTGGGGTTGAATAACATCCCTTGACAAAAGGCTATTCATGAGTTGATGGCAGCTCACTCTCTGACTATCCTTTGTATTTATGAGACTAAGCTTTCAGTTGATTCTATATTTCGTTGTGCTTCTACTATTTGGCATCACGGACAATGTTAGTGTATTGGTTCTCTGGGTTGCTATGGAGGTTTGGACCTTTTTTGGGATCCTAGGGAAATTTTTCCTCTCTGGTGGATCTTTAGTCATTCAACTCTCTCTATGGTTGGTTCTAGTTTGGAGACTAGGGAGATGATTCTGGTTACTAATGTGTATGCTCAGGTTGATTTTCTTGGCAAAACCTTTCTTTGATCGCATATAAGCTATGCTCACACATGTACTCCTTTACTTCCTTGGGTTTTAGTGGGTGATTTTAATTAAGTGTTAAGTTTGGAGGAGAAAAGGGGAGGGTTGGCTCGGTTGGGTCCTTCCACTGAGCTATTACGCATGAATGCATACCTCTTAAATTTAATTGATATCAAGCCGACTAATGGGATCTTTACTTGGAATAATAGAAGGGGTGGAGTTGATGCTATCTCTGAACGAATGGATAGATGTTTGGTTTCTTATTTTTTGGGTTGGAGGTAGGTTGATTACTACTTCCGAAATTCTTGATTGGAGGGGCTTTGATCATTGACCTATTAAAATTTTGCCACTTCTATTGTAGTTCCTAAAAATCCCCCTTTAAAGTTCCAATTGATGTAGCTTCGGAACTCTTCCCTCCATGATTTAATGGCCCAATGGTGGAGAGATAGTGGCTTTGCTTATGGTATTGCTATGTATTTTTTTGTTAAGAAATTGTAATTTGTTAAATGATAGCTCAAGAAATAGAACAAATTTTATTTTGGTAATCTTTATGCTAGGAAGGGGGAGGTTAAAGCACAACTTGATGTTATCACTCATCAAATCCGAGATCTTGGTTTTATAGAGGATTTGGGTAGAGCATAATCCCAAGTTGTTATAGAATTAGAGGAGTGGGAACTTAGGGAGGAGATTTTTTGGAAGCAGAAGGCTAGGGTTGATTGGCTTTAGGAGGGAGACATGAATACTGCCTTTTTCCACAAATCTATGCAAGCTTGCCAAAATAGGAATTATATTCCCTCTTTGGTTAATTTAGAAGGTATTCATGTCTTCCTTGCAAGCTCTATCTCGGGAAGCTACCAGGTACTATTATGTTCTATTTTATGATGATTCACCTCCTGTCGAGGATGAGGAGAACATGATCTTGGCTTGTATTCCTTCTCTGGTTACCAATGTGATTAATGATTCCCTTATGCATTTGATATCTATTTTTGAATTGTGTTGGTAAACAATTTGTTCTTTTTTCACTTTAAATCTAAAATACCCAAATATTAAAGTAACAATTGAATACAACAGTTGGGAAATGTGATTGAATAACTAATTTCCCTCTGAATTTGAAGGTACAACTCCCTTAAGTGATTAATCTTCAATGAATTTTGTTTTTTCCTAATTTAATGGGGGTTTGTTCTTAACCTGAGAACATAAGAGGTAATCCGAACTAGGCCTAGACAGGAACTAGTTCAGGTAAATAGGTTCAACTTTCTATCTAGCCAATTTCAAGACTTTAAAAGTCATATAAGATCTCAAGATTGGTAATGTAGGGACTGATAATGAAGATGCAAACACTAAACTAAAAGATCAATGATAACATAAAGAAGATGAATCAATCTATTTCCTAAGAACATTTCTCATCTATGGATGACACCCAAATTTCCCCTCAATTAACTGTATCAAATCATAATACAGAACCTCGGTTTAATCTTGAATTGTAAATCCAATTTAAAGAAACACTCAAATTGACAGAAAGATAAATGCAATGTAACAGTTAAAACATTGACATTCAAACATAAATGAAGTTCTTCCCACCAAAATTTAGCTGACCTTTGTATTGATTTTCAAAATAGTACATATAGATCTTCGGAGTTTGACCGCTACAAAAAGGGGTAACCGAAACGGTTCAACTCCCTTAACCAGAAATGATAAAAAAATGTTTATCCGCTACAAGCTCTATCAAAATTTAGTATAAGAAGGAATATATTTATGCCTCCGTTTCCTTCCCCTTATCTATTTTCGCCCTATAGGCGGTGACAATTGTGATGATCGGAATAAGCTCTTCATGCCTATTGATATGGACATTGGTATATCTAATGAGCCATCGGGAATGATCTTTGGCCAGACTCTTAACCGCATCTACCCGATCTTTCAGCTCTTCCATGGCTTTATAGATGCACCCACTCAACTGTTGGAGTTCCGACACCTTATCCAAGTGAGAGGAAGACTGTTCTGCCAATTTGTCTATATAATCGGAGAAAGACTTCTGCATGTTAGTCACTCCGATTATTTCCTTTCCTTGACCACTTGTTTGTGACTCCGTGTGAAGACCCTGAAGGAGTTTAAAATCTCTGTTTTGTTCTTCTTTGATTTTGACATCTGTTTGTTGCAACCCTCCTTCGGCTTGGATGATCATTTCAGTCTTAAATTCTAGACTTTGAAGCCATTCAATCAAAGGCTCATCTCCTTTCTACAAGATCTTGGAATTTATTGCTTCCTTAGTCTTCATTTTAACTACTACATGCAACATTACTATGCATTCTTGACACTTCACTCTTTCCAATGTGAGAGTCTGCAAATTCTTGTCAATGTTGTTTCTCTCCTTCTCCAACTTTAGGAGAGTGTCACCCAACTGCTCAATAACTGCAAGCCCTTTAGATTTGAGCCTCTCGATCCATCTTTTACCAATCTGCCCAAAGTGTCTGTGTTCTTTCAACTTGGCTATGATGGCTTGATTCTCTGCAGCTTTGGGGTCAAATGTGGTTTGGGCATTAGGAATGCTCGCAACTAGAGTAACTAACTGTCTGATAAAGTTAGTTAGTTCAGCGACTTCTGCTTTAATTTGGACTTTAGCAGTCTTGAGCTCCTCAAGCTCTTCTTCAATTACAATATTAGTGGACTCCCACCAATCCACCTTGGTATCGTGGCGAGCCAATCCCATATCAAATGATTGTAGCTCGAAATCGGAGGTGGTTAAATCCTCAATCCTGCCTTCTTTTGTGGGCTTTGCTACCTCCATGGTGAAGTGCCCTGTTTTTGGATCTCGGTCTAATGTAGACAATGTCTTTGTTTTCTTCACCTTGCTTATGGTGGTACTAGATTGTAAAGCCCGTGAAAGAGTATCCTTGCTGGGAGCTCCTTCTTCTATCCTCTTCCTCTTGTGTTCTAGAGTATTTTCTATCTAAGACTACACGCTAGTAACTTTGGTGGCAGAGACCATTTCTTCTATGAACAACTTCCTGATGACCAACGGAGTAGCTTTAGGTCTGGAAGAAAATGGATTCACTGAGGTAGGAGAGGAGGAAACTAATTTAGTGACTTGAGCAACTTTTTGTTGCTTTCCAGCCTCCTCATCCAATTCTGTGGCTGTAGTGCTAGAACTATCTTCACCCACTTCCACTATAACAGGGGACCCTCGCCTTGGAGTATCTTGAATCGAGGTATCACCTTGTGTGCCTAAAGTGTTAGCTTTAACTGGTTTCTCTGTTTATGCACTTTTAACAGGCTCAGCCGTAGACTTGACTGGGTCTGTAGAAACTGCTTCTTTTGTGGAACCAATGATAGGAGGTGAGCCATCTTCGCATGTCTTGTTCAATGGAATCATATTTTTAGGAGGCTCATCACCTTCACCTGCTGGTCGAGCTAGCTCCTTGGCTACGATCGGGATAGTCGCTGAGGATGATGCAGGAGTACTCCTGGTCACCTTTGTAGGAGTTTGCTGAGACAGAGGCTTCCTTTCCGACCTCTTCCTTCTGCCCATCGTCCATTCGATCCACTGCTTTGTCCTTTTGTAAATCCCACCCATCAAGGTCTGTAAGTCATCAATGGCTTGACCTAGCATGGGTTTAGAGCTTATAGGAAGGGGCTTAATCTTCTCTATGTATGTATCATCATACATATGTTGGCCATCATTTTCTATGCCTTCAACTGCAATCTTAACTTTGAACCTTTTGATTTGTTCAATAGTTAATCTTGCGTAGAATCCATCTCTGCTTTCTAGATCATCCTTGCAGTTGGCCCAATAGTCTTCTATGTCATCGATGTGATGAATAGTGTGACCCATTTGCTAGTAATCTTGGGCATAGTTCACAGGATCAAACTGCGGCTTCAGAACATCATATGTTTCCAATTGAAACTTCTTTGAGAATGATTTCAAAACATTCTTTGCATCTAACCGAGACGCACAACTGTAGGCTCTAATAGTCATTGGGAAATCATAGTCTTTCTTCTTGGCGCCTGCATAGATCAGGTTCACTTGGACTGCTTGCCTCATCACCTCAACCAACACGATCATGTCGTCAAGGTACCTGGGCAGCTTCAAGGGAAAATCATCGAATCCTACAAGATGGATGTATGAGAAATTCACAAATTGGATAAAATAAGCTCCAAATTGGCTGATAAATGCCATGGCTTCCAGAGAAAATCTCCTTTCTTGGAAACCTTGTAACTCCCTACACAGTCTCATTGTGAATGCATCATTAACTTTGAGATACTCAGTATAACTGTTATGTAATTGCAAACAAGGGAAGAATTCATAACTCTTAACATCCTTCGGGAATTCTTCTAGTCTAGGGAGTCCTGGCCAAAGCTGAATTGTAGCTAAGATATATAAAAAAATCAAGGAAATATAGAACTCGTTGTGATGTTTAGCTCTATTTAGGGCATTTGAAAGATTTTCACTTACCATGTGAGCCCAATCAATGAAATTATGCTGAGAGAAAATCACCTGAACCAGGAAGAAATGGTGCTCAACAAAATTAAGTGCATCGCTCTCACCTCTGATCCTATGAAGCAATACCAGGATGTCTATAATTTCTGGCTTTAGGTTCATGCCATATAGTGTTTTGGGAAATTTTACCTTGGCACTCCTCGACTAGTGGAACCATGTCTTCATTATCTGCTTCTTCCACACAGTCTTCTTTGCTCCATACTCAGTAACCACCTGACTATATGTCATTTTCGAGTATTCAACCTATTCTGGAATACGAAGGGAGTTCTAGATGGAGTCTCAATCAATAGAGAGTAGCACCATGTCATCAGACAAAATAATTTTTTTGGTGTCCGGATTATAGCAGGCTATGCATTCTCGAACAAGCTCTGGAGCTTGAATTGCAACAGGAAAGCCGACGGCTTCGACTAACCCACTACCCTTCAGCTTCTCAGTAATGAGATGTATTCTTTCAGCATTTAGCCTACTATGAAAGCTCTGCATATCAAAGAATCTCATAGAGGTGTCCGTGATTTTGTGCCAGTCGGAAGTGATACCGTTCATCCCATCGAATCCCATGAATCTGGTAGCCATGCTTCGATTGATTTGATTCGGGAACCAGGAATATATCTCAGGAATGTGAAAGCAAGGAACAACTATCGCTAGGGGTTTCAATTCAGACAATTCGTCAAACATATGGTAATTCCTGTTCGCAACATTTCACTAATTTTATAACTTCTAACTTCTTACTGTTAACGACCGACTTCCCGCATCACATGAGTGAAAAGACTTAAGCATTTATGAAAAAGTCTGTTATGAAGTAAAATAAATTTATTTGAATTAATTACTTTACCTCTACAGGCCATTAAGAAACATCTTTTCACCTTTGATAAGAATAATGGTAACTTTCCTAGAGGCAGCGGATAATTACTTTTTCGCTTCCCTTTTGGGCAGAGAAATGCTTTTGGAACACTCCCTACTCAGAAATCCGCCAAGGGGGAATCTTAACCTGCTGCAATGCTAAAATGATGTGTGATGATTTTATTTTCTTTCTTTATGCCTTGAGTCCCCTCACAGGTTGATTTTCCTTCATAAATCTTGCGCATAACAATCTGGCAGAAAATTCATTCTACGAGTCAAAACCTGCTTGTTGGAGTAGCGAAGATGCTACTTTCTGCTTTTCCGCCGATAAGCTTTGGTCTCTGATTCCTCATCATTTGGTCATTCTTATGGCCTGCAGGGATTCATTTTGAGTGCAATAGTTTTTCTAGCCCCAAATTATCTATTTTCAAACTCCACTGATCGCTAAGACTTTAAAAATTGTTGATTGTGGAAAAGGCACTCTGTAGGTGATTATCCGCCAGGGAGAAGCTCGGAACCAATTTTCCGTCGATGAGACAAAATGAAGTATCAAAGCTAAATATTCCAAAATCACATAAGATCAATGTTAGAAACCTCTGAATCGTGACCTTTATCAAATTTGGGAGCTTAACCTACCCAATATGACATGATCTTGGAGAAAAACCCCCAGCTTACAAAGGAGAAGGTAATTTGGGAAAATCTGATAAAGGTTTCTCTAGCCTAAAGGGAAAAGCTAGACTTAGACTCACGACTTGCACAATGTTTTCAAGACCATTACTACACACTAAACATCCATTCTTCTCTAAGGATATGCAGAAAAAAAATGGGGCAACATCTGGCTCTGTCTGGGGACTTGGACATTCACATGTCCAAGCAAGGAACTCAAGTCTTTGGTTTCGCATAGGTCAATAAAAAGGTAGCTCACAACAAAAGTAAGGCAAAATAAAGAAAGAAAACAGGGGAAGAAAACCTAAGGAAAAGAAAAATAGGAATTAAATGTAACTATGGTACAATACAGGGGTTACCTGTTTTAGATTCAGATCTGGTACAAATTCAAGCCCTAACCATTGTACGTCAGGGGAAGTGCTTCGTCATTTGGATAAGTCAGTTTAAAAGAATTATTCTCAAATGCCTGATGGATCTTGAAAGGCCCTTTCCACAAAGTCTCAACTTTTCTATGCATACCTTTTGGTGCCCTGCGTTTGTCCCATAGCAACACCATATCTCCTTCCATAAATTTCTGAGGTCTACTCCTTTTGTCAAACAAATTCTTCACACGCATTTGATGCTGTGTGATGTGATCTATCATCTTCTCTCTTTCCTCTTCAAGCTTGTTTAAGTATAGGATTCTCTTTTCTAAACCATCTTCATATATGCCATCTTCTACTACTGTCCTCAATTTTCAAGTTGCCAATTCCCATGACAATGGAAGACTAGCCTCAATTCCATAGACCAGATCAAAGAGGGAAACACCAATAGCTCTTTTGGGGGTCACCCTATCTGCCCAAAGCACTTCATGGATTTTCTTATGCCAGGTTCTCTAATTATCTTCCACGAGTTTCTTCATAATATTTACCAAGTTCTTGTTGCTAGATTCAACCTGACCATTTCCTTGTGGGAAATAGTCGTATGAGTGACTAACCATAATACCATACTTATAACACAATTTAGTAATTTCCCATGAAGAGAAATATGTGGCGTTATCCATTACTATCTTGATAGGTACACCAAACCTTACTAGGATCTTTTCTTTAATAAACTCACATACTAATTCAGAGGTAGTTCTCTTAGTTGTTTTTGCCTCCACCCATTTCATGAAGTAGTCTGTTACAGTTCTTATATAGGTATGGCCTGCACTGGATGTGGGATTTATAGGGCCAATAAAATCAAGGCCCCACTACTGGAAGGGACCTTCAATGACCACTGGTCTAAGGGGGAGAGATGCTAGCTAAGGCTTTCCGGGAAACATTTTGCACTTTTCACATCTTGCTACCCAATGGTATGCATCTCTGAACATTCCCGACCAATAATAGCACTGTCTCAATATCTTGAATGCAGTCACTGATGAAGAGAAGTGTCCTCCACAATCTTCGTCATGGAACACCTTTAACAATTTTTCTTGTTGTTGTTTGTATACACACTGGAGGAAAGTCCCATCTATCAACCTCTTATACAACCTATCCTCCTAAATGACATATTGAGAGGCTTTCAACTTTAAATCTCTCCTTTGCTTCAGAGTCAACCCTTTGGGGCACTCGCCATACACTAGAAAATATATAATATTTTTGAACCAAGGGTCTTGCATACTTACTGCCAAAACCAATTGTTTTGCTTCGGGATCTTCATCCACATGATTTTCTGCTATTGCTTTACACTGTACATTTCCTCTCACCAACTTGGTGGGTTTAATTTCTATGTCATATTCCTGTGTCTTATCCACACATGCTCCTCTGTTATTACATCTCACGTCTTGTTGAGTTAATACACTTTTTACTGCAATGTCAAGCACATATACAATGGAGTGAGAGTGTAAAATATAGAATCTGAAATTCTTTAAAGCCTTTACTACTGCGAAAGCATGTTTCTCAGTTTGAGAGTATTTCAAATCATGATCTTTCAGAGGTCTACTCATAAAGGTGATAGGGGCTTGAACCCCTTCCTCGTTCTCTTGCATGAGTATAGCTGACAAAGTATGCTTAGAGGAGTAACAATAAATTATGAAATCTTCCTTGTAATTCATATGACACAATACTGGAGCATTAGCTATGGAACTCTTAATATTTTTGAAGGCTTATTTTCCAGGTTCATTCCATTTAAAATTCACATTCCCCTTCATCATATCCACTATACATTTAGTAATTTCCAAAAAATCTGGGACGAACCTTCTGAGAAAATTTACCTGACCAAAGAATGATTTTACTCCAGTCTTGTTTACGGGTAAGCTTAGTTTCTAGATTTCCCTAACCCTTTCTGGATTGATTCTTATACCTTCTTGAAAAGTGATGTGTCCCAGTAATTTCCCTTCAGTCACATAGAAGACTGACTTCTTGGGATTTAAAGAAATCCCATTTTGTCTACACCTTTGCAACACTCTCCTCAAATCCTTTATGTGATCTATTATTTTTATAGAAAACATCATAAGATCATCCAGATACATACCAATTATTTTATTTTTCATATCACTAAAGGAAAGATCCATACCTCTTTGAAAGGTAGCCCCGACATTGATTAACCCAAATGGAATTCTATGGTAAGCGAAAGTACCCCATGGAGTAGTGAAGGCTGTCTTGTGTTGATCTGATTTTTCCACCTCTATCTGGTTGTACCCCAAGAAGGCGTCCAACATGGACATCATTTCAGCTCTAGCCACGGTCTGCAATAGGTGATCCATTTTGGGAAGAGCGTAATTATCTTTCAAGGAGGACTGATTAAGGTTTCTAAAGTCCACGTAGATTCTTATTTCTCTGTTTTCCTTCCTCACAGGCACTATATTTGTTACCCAGGTTGAATGATGGATAGGATATATGATCTTAGCCTTCAACATTTTATCAACTTCCCTGAATATCGCATCAACAACCCTAGGATTATAATTCCTTTATTTTTGTCTGGATGGAACAGTTTCAGGTTTTAGCAGAATTTGATGTTTGAATTTTCCATCCATGAAGCTTTTTAAATCTTCATAACTCCATGCGAAGACATCCTGGTATTCTAGGAAAAGTTTTCTAGCTTCTTCCCTTTCTTCCTCAATACAACATTTCCCAATGTTGATCATTTTAGGGTCTTTCTCACTTCCAATGTTTATTCCTTCATATTCACCAGTGGTAGGGCCCTGCTCAATCCTCTTCTTTTTAAAAAAGGTATCATGCCTATTGAAAAGTTTTTTGAGTGTAACCAAATGAGGGATAATATTACCTTGCAATTGAATGATACCCAACTTATCTTTCCTCTAATTGTCACGACAATCTCCTTTATGACTACCAGGAGCATTCTTATGAAAGTCACCGCCGCTCTCTAAAAAGAGAAGGAGATTTTGATCATCTTTAAACACCTGCCAGTCTTCCACATTGTCAGGTACAGATGGTCTATACACCACCTCTATTTGATATTTCTTATCCTTGAAATCTGGATGAGGGAGGAGCAATGAGTTTGATACTGCTAAGGAGTCTGCCTTAGAATTCAACTCTCTTGGCACAAATTCGATAAAGAATGCGTCTAAGGCCTCAATTTCATCCCATACCCTGTTCATGTAGTTTTTTAATCTATGATTCTTCATAGAGTATTGGTTTTTAACTTGGCGCACAATTAACTCGACATCACCTCGAGCTCTTAGAATTTTTACACCTCTCTCTTTTGCAGCAATAATTCCTAGAAGCAGGGCCTCATACTTTGCAGTGTTATTGGTGTTCCTGAACTCCAGTTTGTAAGCCATGGGCTCACTTTCTCCATCTGGGGATATTAAAACTACGCCTGCACTAGATCCTGACGATGCACAACTACCATCAAAATCAAGAGTCGTGGCAACGTTTCTTTAGTGGAAGGCTAATTTTTTACTTCTCCAGGTTCGGCTTCCTCATCATGATTATCTGTGAATAACATGTAGTTACCAAACTCTAACTCTTGGTACAGAATTTGGGCTTTAGGGTCATCAAATTTTAGTACTGTGAACTTTTCTTTCTCTTCAGGAACCAATTTTATCTTTTTTTTTTTCTACCTACTGGGATCAAAGCTTGAGACCAATCCAACTTTATTTCTCCTCCTAGATCCCTACAAAAACTCATGCTTAACAACAAACCGTAACTAGTAGGTATATCAACAACCAATATAGTTAACAACATCCTCTTCTCGGGGTGTGCTGCTAAGGCCACTTGGGCATCCTTGATTTTCCCAATCAAAGGGACCTCTTTAGCATCCATAGAGTAGCTGTTGGAAACACTGAGGTGGGGGGGGGGGGGGGAANTTTAGCATCCATAGAGTAGCTGTTGGAAACACTGAGGTGGGGGGGGGGGGGTGAATCAGTGTTTAGCTAATTATTCAATTTCAGCACTTTAAACATAAATCAATTAGATATCACTTTAAGCTTAACACAAGATCTCATAACACATAATATGATTACGGGGAAACCTTGGTTAGAGGAAAACCCCGGTGGGAATTAGTACCCACAAATATTGTACTAGTATAATGAACCCGTTAAAGTTCCTTTGCCCTGTCAGGAGCAGTCTTTACAATATAAGTACAATGACCTGGTTAAGGGTCTGACCCTGTTAGGATTCTTTTACAAACAACCCTATTAGGGGTGAGGACTCACTGTCCAAGAGCTCACTACTCAATAAGGAAGAAGGTTACAACCTCCTGTGAATAGATATGCACTATATCCTAAAGTGAACTATTGTATGTGACACAAATGTTTGATCAGTTCTAGTTATGCGCTTATGCTCTTATCTTCTTTAAGGGCTCTATCTCATTCTGATATCTTCATACTTCTCTGCTTATATGAATTCTCTGAATATCTCATCGACCCTTCAAATATATCTTTACATTGCATATATATATGTTTATGTCTGAATAGACACAACTATAAACAAGACCTTAGTCGGCCCAAAAACAACATTCACAATGCTTCCAAACAAATTGGCTTAAGCATTTTTACAACAATGTTTAATACATGATAAAAAACTTATTACAATAGGCGCTTAGCCTTTAAATAACAAAAGATTATACACTAATCAAAATAATGAAGTCGACTTCATACTCTGTATTCTGAACTGCTAGTGTACTTGTTCTTTCTATAAATTGTCCATACTGCCATTTCGTACCATGCATGTATAGGGTAAGCATAAAAACATACCATAGAGCTTAAGTCTGAACACGCATATCCAGATGTGATCGTACGCACATGCGCTGATGCCCTGATCGACTGCAAGTCACTGTTCTGCTCTATCTTCTACACTTAGTCAATTTTCACTTCATAGTTTACTGTCAAAACTTCATATGACTTTGTTTCCATAATGAAAACACAAAATAAGCTATATAATCACTGGCATTCAACTTGCCAACAATTTCCCCCTTTTTCATTAATGGCAACAAAGGAATGTGGCCAAGTTACTCAAAATTGACTAACACCCAAAAACTGTATATTATTATATTTTTAATATATACATACATTACTCCTCATATATACTTTATTCATTATATGCATTACTCCCCCTTTGAAATTAATGACAAAGGTGTCAAAAAACTTGTAAGTTTCTACATACTCACTCAATGTATACATATGGATATACAATCTGAAGATTCTTCATCTCTTGCTGCCAGAATGCCTTCATTGCATCAACTTTTTGGAGATGGGCGCATAGAGCATAAGTGAGTTTCTCCATTTTTATTAGGTCCATGCATGGACCTTGATCATACATGACAATAGTGGCATCAATCTGTTTGATGTTCTCATCTAGAACTGCTAAGGAGGGCGCAAGTGCATTTCTCATTTGAGTCTGCCTGATCCTTATCTTACTGATCTCCATTTTAGCTTTTTCTATCTTGTCCAGTTGACCTTGATAGATATTGTTGCAGATGTTCATGTCTTGCGTGGATGTTTCAACTGATTTTCTAGCACTGTAAACCAAAATATCTTCCTCCTCTATCTTTTTGATGTGTTCAAAGGTGAGTTTGCATCTATCTATGCAGTTTTCTATAACCTTCCTGCCTTTTGTTGCCAATTCTTTCAACATAGACTGACCAATCTTTAATGAGTTTAGATCTAAGGTAAAGTTCTTTACCAGTTCATTTAATCTTTCCTTTTTATACTCATCTTCTGCAATTCTCATGGCTGAATCTACTAAGCTTGTAAAATGTGCTTTGAAGCTTGTTAGGATGTTGTCTACATCATCATCTGATTGAATTTTTGCTACTTTCTTGTCCGCAGGCACTAGGTTATTCAAAATGTTTACTGATTCCAAGAAGAGAGGGTTTCTCATAACCTATTTCTCTTTGGCTTTTTCCATGGCTAGCACACTGATCTTTATTTAATCTTCTTCTCCCCATGCATCTAGACTTGCTGAGTCAGGAGTTAAACTTGACAACAATGAGGTAGATGGTTTAATGGATGGTGTGAATATGGTATTCTGACTATTGTCCATGCATTCACTTTTTACTGAGATTTCCATAGCTGGTATCTCATTAGTTTCATTGTCTTGTTCTTTATTCAGATATGATGAATCATTAGGGGGACTTCATCTTGCTGTAAGGATGTGTCATCAGTGCATACCTCCTTTGTTTCTTCAGTGCTTACAAATGCTTTATCAACTTTGTCCATATCATTATTAGAAGCTATCATGGATATCTTGATATTATCAATCACTATAGTATCCCCTGAATATTTTGCTGTATCATAAGTTATTGAGACTAAGGGCGCTAACACCTGTGGACCTGTCTTAGGTGCATTTTGAATTACTGGTTCTGCAACCTATTTAGGAGGAATTGGAGTTGCCTTAGTTGTAGGCACCGTTGATGGATACATATGTCTATCCAAAAATACCTGCTCAAATTCTTTATGAGTCTCTTCACCAACCAGATCATAATCCTTGTTCATGATATGAAGAATTCTTGTTTTGGTTCTTAGGTGCGGCTTTACTAAATCCAACAGAATGACTTTCTCATCATGCGAGCATACCGAGAGAAGACTATCCAATGTTTCTTCTCTTATCCTCATATCCTCTTCAATGTCTTGCCTTTTTAACATATCAAGTATGTTCCATACCTTTTCTAGTATGACAGTTTTAAGTTCCAATACTGTCCTTTTGAACTTAATCATGTGAGAGATGATCATAGAATGAATCTCTGATTTGTCTATCTCTTGATATTTGTCATATACATTCTTGAGATATTCTAGTCTTCCTTCATTAAAAATTCTATTCCTTAAGACATTAAGATTAGGTCTAAAACCTACCTCAGGAGGGGCTTGTGTTCTTTACCTTTCTCCTTGTAGTTCTTGAGGTGGATGACTTTTGGGAACTTGCTTCTTCCTTCTAGCCATCTTGCTAGGTACTGATGGTGGAGATGCTTCCAGATCAATGGTAGTTGATGGCACAGATGTATCTTCATTTGATTTATTCTTCTTCTTCTTATTAGGCATATCATCAGTCTTTTCTGTTTTAACTTCCGTGGGAGTCTTCTCAAGCTCTTTGGCAATCTTAGCTTCTCTAGCTTTGTCAAGATCTTCTTGTGTGACACCATGAACTTTTAGGATATTTGAGGTAATCCTTGATGCCTTCCTTTTGTTTTTAGCACTATATAAGACAAAATTAACTTGATTTGTCTTTTCTCTATAAGTGCCCCATCTAGGTTCATTGGGATCCTTGGGCATAGATAGGAGGACTTGTGCATAACCTTCCAAAACATGTTCTTTGACTTCATAACCAAGAGGGTGAATCCATTTTATTCTAGGCTCAACTGCCTCCATGCAAGTACAGTCAGGTTCCACCATGAAGAATATGGTGTCTTTGTATTTCTCAACTATCTTCTCAGGTATCCTGAACCTCTTCTGCATCTTGATCCTAAAAGTTTTGATATCCATGCCCATAGAGTCTTTTGCACTTCTCTCTGATGCAAATTTTAGAGATATTTGAGACATAGTAGGCTTGCTCCTATCTAGGTAAAGATTTGCAACTTTACCAACAATGTGGAATTACAAATAGATGATCAAAGAGCCAAACCTGAATATCTTGCTCTTGTCATGCTTAATGGCTTTGATATTCTCTATCAGCTGTGCACACAATAATTCACAGAGATTGTACTGAGTGTTATCTCTTACTATCCTTATTGCTACCAGAACTATTGCTGCAAATACACTATTCAGTCTTCCTGCTTGCTGAAACTTGTATCCAAGTATCATAGTGAGTAGTTTTATGTCTTTCTGCTTGATGGGATCAATAGTCATGCCGCGCCTATCACTTCTAGATAAGCAGACTTGTTCAACCTGCTTCTTGACATCCTTGCCAGTAGGAAGAGCTGGTCCAGTCTTGGGAAGTCCAGTCATCTCATGAATTAGATCTACAGTAATGCGGAAAGGAACCTCACCTATCTAGTATAGATCATCATGTATCCTTCTTAGTAATATCTTCACCCATTCTGGCTCATAGAACTCGTGTGCATTGGAATACTCAAAGATAGGGTTATTAGTGAGATGCACGTATTCATCCTTGAATGTATAGTTTGGTTTCATCATAGAACCCATGAGAGATGCAATACTGTTGTCTCCAACTACTTCCTTCTTGCAATAAGCATATGCGTGGATATCTTCTACATGTACGACTCCAAGTGGAGTCCTAGAGAATTCTCCTTTGACATCATCTAGTATGGACTTGAATGGACGCTTCTTAAAAACAAATCTCTTCTTTTCAGCAATGTCGAATACAACAAGAGTTTCCATACTTACTTGCAACTAGGTTAAGTAGGGTTTCACGATGATTCTAAAATGATGCAATTGTTAGGGTTCTAATCCAATCGTTAATCCGTTTACAAACCAACTAATCCTTTAAGATGTAGTGCTTTGATGCTTGATTCTTATCTTCTTTTTGAATGGTTCAATCTCAAATGCAAAGTGAGGTTTTTAAGATCTTTTTCCAATTTATATAAAGATCAATTGTATTTAATGCTCGTTGCCATAAAGAAGTTTACAGAGAGAATTTCAAACTTTGTTTTGGACGAAGTAAAGGCAATGCATGAATGCATACAACTTTAATTCATGATCACATGCATGAATCCATAGGCGCATACTTAGAGGTGAGTATACTTGCCACACAGGGGTTCAGAGCTAAAATAGCTCCCCCTAAGACCATGAGGGTCAACTATTCAGAAGTAGAAGGTGCGTCCACTGAGGATGCATCTGCTACCTTGTTCTCTTCATTATCCTTCTTCACTTCAACCCATATTTTATGAGTTAGCTTTAGCTTCCACAAACTTGACTTCTCTTGATTCTTCAAACAAATTCTTCTTAGGATTCTCTTGTCTTTTTGTTCTTGATCTGCAAAACGTTGAGATGTGTCTAGATTTTCCACATGAGTGACAAATGATAGGAGGTCTAATGTTGTTACTCATCATGCTGCATTGCTTTTCTATGTGTCCATTGTAATTACATATATGACATGTAATGTTCTACAAGTTTCTTTGAGGTTGATTTCTCTGATTGACTTGAGTTTGATTCCTTTGGTTCAATTGTGGCTGATTTCTTTGATTTTTTCTGCAATGAATAACCCTATGACCAAACTTATTGCAGTAGTAACAATAACCTTTGAAGGGTCTTAAATTCTTATAATCCCTTGCCAAGTGTCCATTCTTGTTACATGCATAGCAAGTATAGTTGACTGCCTTGTGCTTATCTTTTGGTGGTTCTGCTTTGGTCTCTTCATGATTCTCAGTTTTCTTTTCTTCTGAAGATTTTGTTTAAGGTTTCTTTCTTTCTTGTAATGAGTTGATCTCAATTTGAGCTATACTATATCCCATACCAATGGTATCACCTTTCATCTTTTGTGCATACAGTTGTGATTGAATCAGATCAGAGATTGTGTGTAGTTTATCAATCTTGTCTTTTTCTCCTGATAATTCAGATTCAATTTTGTTCTTGATATTTTCCAATTCCAAGATTTTCATATTGGCCTGCATAAGTTCTTCATCCAACTATTTATTATCTTTGTTCTTCTCTTCAATAGCTGATAAGCTATCAGTTAAATGATCATTCAATTCTTCTACTTTATCTTTTAGAGACATGTTCTCTTCATTCAGTTTCAAATCAATGGTAGAGCAATCTTTCAGATCTTTCCTTGGTTTCTTGATAAGCATTTGTGAGCCATCAAATTTTAGTTTAAGTTCTTCATTTTCTTTCTTAGATCTGTCTAGATCTTCAAGGGCTGCTTCAATATTCTTTTTTCAGATGTTTGAATTCTGCTGAATCCATGATCTCCTCAAGTGGATACAATTTTCTCTCTGAGGACCAGAGCTCCGATACCAATTGTTGGAAACACTGAGAGGGGGGGGGGGGGGGGGGGAA
>MU224027.1:2069347-2119211 GCA_018584345.1 Thuja plicata | reverse complement strand
GGGGGTGAATCAGTGTTTAGCTAATTATTCAATTTCAACACTTTAAACATAAATCAATTAGATATCACTTTAAGCTTAACACAAGATCTCATAACACATAATATGATTATGGGGAAACCTTGGTTAGAGGAAAACCCCGGTGGGAATTAGTACCCACAAATATTGTACTAGTATAATGAACCTGTTAAAGTTCCTTTGCCTTGTCAGGAGCAGTCTTTACAATATAAGTACAATGACTTGGTTAAGGGTCTAACCTGTTAGGAGTCTTTTACAAACAAACCTGTTAGGGGTGATGACTCACTATCCAAGAGATCATTTCTCAATAAGGAAGAAGGCTACAACCTCCTGTGAATAGATATGCACTATATCCAAAAGTGAACTGCTATATGTGACATAGATGTCTAATAAGTTCTATTTATGTGCTTATGCTCTTATCTTCTTTAAGGGATCTATCTCATTCTGATATCTTCATACTACTTTGCTTATATGACTTCTCTGAATATCTCATCGACCCTTCAAATATATCTTTACATTGCATATATATATGTTTATGTCGGAATAGACGCGACTATAAACAAGACCTTGGTCGACCCAAAAACAACATTCACAATGCTTCCAAACAAATTGGCTTAAGAGTGTTTACAAAAATGTTTAATACATTATAAAAAACTTATTACGATAGGCAATTAGCCTTTACATAACAAAATATTACACACTAATCAAAATAATGAAGTCGGCTTCATACTCTGTATTCTGAACTACTAGTGTACTTGCTCTTTCTGTAACTTGTTCGTACTGCCATTCCGTACCATGTGTGTATAGGGTAAGCATAAAAATATACCATAGAGCTTAATTTTGAATGTGGATATCCTAATGTGATCGTACGCATGTGCACTGATGCCCTGATCGACTACAAGTCACTGTTCTGTTTTGTCTTCTACACTTAGTCAATTTTCACTTCATAGTTTACTGTCAAAACTTCATATGAATTTGTTTCCATAATGAAAATACAAAATAAGCCATATACTCCCTGGGAGTCAACTTTCCAACAATAGCATCTACCATGGGCTTTGGTGAGAGTGAGACCTAAAGCCTTAGCTATATGTTTATGTCTGAATAGACACGACTATAAACAAGACCTTAGTCAGCCCAAAAAAACATTCACAACGCTTCCAAACAAATTGGCTTAAGTGTGTTTACAAAAATGTTTAATACATGATAAAAAACTTATTACAATAGACGCTTAGCCTTTACATAACAAAATATTACATGCTAATCAAAATAATGAAGTCAGCTTCATACTCTGTATTCTGAACTGCTAGTGTACTTGTTCTTTCTGTAACTTGTCTGTACTACCATTTCGTACCATGCATGTATAGGGTAAGAATAAAAACATACCATAGAGCTTAAGTTTGAATGCGCATATCCTAATGTGATTGTACGCATGTGCGCTGATGCCCTGATCGACTGCAAGTCACTATTCTGCTCTGTCTTCTACACTTAGTCAATTTTCACTTCATAGTTTACTGTCAAAACTTCATATGACTTTGTTGCCATAATGACAATAAAAAATAATCCATATACTCCCTGGGAGTCAACTTGCCAACAGTAGCATCTACCATGGGCTTTGGTGAGAGTGAGACCTAAAGCCTTAGCTATAGTTGATGACATCACATTGTCTGAGGCACCAGGGTCTATTATGCAATTACTCAACTTGCAACCATTTATAAACGACACATAGAAAGGGTCAAGCTTTCACCCAGGGGAAGTAGCCAAAATTGATGACTCTCCTTGTTCAAATAGACCTATGAAAATAGACTCTTCTTCTACTGAAGCTATGACATTTTGATTTAAATCTTGGGTCCCTCCTTTACAAATGTCCACTAATTTTTGCAACTGTATAGGATTAGATTTAAGATAGTTTATGGGAGAAATTTGAATTCCCAAATATTTACAGAATTGAATAATGACATAAGAATTTTGTTCCTTACCCGGTTCCAAAGTTTTCACTCCTTGGTTGACATATTTAGAGCAAGAAGTGGATGCCTCGTTACGTTTGGGTGGAGGTGTGGAAACAGGGGCTTTATCTTTCTGATTCTAGGTTAATACTGCATAAGATGTCCCATCTATAGTAGCATAACATGCCGCATCTCGTTCTGAATCTGATACGTACTCAAAAAATAAGTTTTCAGAGTCGCCATGTGAGCACGGATCTAATTCAACTCCAGATACTCCAACATTCCATTCATCTGTTTGATGCATCTACCAGGCGCGGGCTACATCAGGAAAAATTTCTCCATCATGATCTGTCGTTAGATGAAAAGAACACATGTTTCCCCTTTTGGGAGGAGCTTCTATGGCTAGCCTTTGTTGAGGAGCAGTCAATTGTAATGTTTTTCCATAAGTATTCCTCATATCACAATTTCTTCCAGGCTGATCTTGAAAATTCCGCTGGTAAGGATTGTTAAAACTGGGAAGTTGTCTTTTGAAAGCAATGAACTCATTAGATAATTTTTGGATCATCTCATCTGATGATGTGGTATTGCTAGTACTGGCCCAAGTTTGTATCTCTCATTTCCATTTCCCTGCCGAGAACATGCGATCCTCTAACTCTACAGCAGTCCTCTAGGAGAGATCCAAATTGGCTGGGTTTGTCCTTCTTAAATCATAGCTGATATTAGGTGGCATAACACTTATAAAAAAAGTTTTCAAATTGGTTGCAGTAGGTTGATTAGCTGCTGGGATACGTTTAACTAGCTTGTTAAATTTAACAACAAAATCTCTCATGCTTATTGAAGGCTATTTTTTGATAGAAGTCAATTGTGTTAACAGAGCCTGCTCATCTTCAGAAATTTTAAACCTTCTTTCGAAAGCCATTCTCATGGAAGCCTAGTCCGTAATAGAAGAGATGGGAAAATGATGAAACCAATCTGCTGCACCCTCAACAAGGGTCTCAACAAATAATTTGAATGCAACATCCTCCTCTCATATTGCTAATATATTAATGGCTGCAAAGAAAGCAACAATGTGTTCATCTGTAGATACTTTCCCATCTCCAGAGAAATTGGGAAAATTCTTCCTTGACCCTGAGGGCTGATGAACTATAACTGATTGAATGTTTGAAGATGTTAAGTTGATGATCACATAGACATAAGAAAGTTTATGCAAGACATTAAATCAGTTGATGTATTGTATTGTATTGTCATTGATGTCAACTTGATATAATCTGTATGGTCATGGAGATACTGCTAAAGACTTCAAAGAACCAATGAATCAAAGGCTATGCTATCAGTAATGCATATAAGTCAAGTATTCACAAAGTGTCTGTATACACCAACGGAGTGTACATCGATGGACAAAGTAAAAGAGAAAAGTCATAGTGTTACTCGATGAGCAAATGCACAATATTACCGACGAGCAAAGTCACAATGTTGCTCGACGAGAAAAAACACAGTGTAACTCGACAGATAGAATTATAGTGTTTCCCGACGGACGAAGATCCCGAAGACAACTAAAGTCACTCCGACGGAACAATCAGTTTTCATCGATGACTAACTGAAGTGTTGACCAAAAAAAAAAGCGAGTTTAAAATGACAAAATGCTTAGCTGTCAAGAGCTAAAAATAGACTTAACTGATACTTATCATTGTTTTAATCATCCAGATAAAGTCAGAGATAAGTAAAGGATTTAAAGCTGCTTTGTCCAGTTGGCAAGAAGATCTCTACGAGATAAAACTAGAGTTTTTTCTTTAAATCTAATTGGAGAGAATTGTGGATCATGCCAAGATCAAGAAATCTAAGAAACAATGAATCATGTCTATAAAGAGAAAACCAATTTCATTATGAATTTGGGGGAAAAAAGGGAGTGAACAAGAGAATAGATGCTGAAGAGATTCTGAAGGAGAAGACAGTCTTCATTCAGACCTGATCAACAAACTGAGGAAAGAGCTAAATTCTACAGACACTGACGAACAGTGATACAACATCACAGAGCAGAACAATGTGGAGCAAAGGTATTGAATTGATAACATTGATCAGAAAGGTAATGCACTTACAATAGATCTGAAAATCTGCAATTCAAGTTGTATGTGTGAACAAATCACTTTAGTGTTTCATTTTAACCATTGAAGCATCAAGTCTCTTAACTAAGAAGGACTTAAAAGTCTTTTGTAATTGAGATACATCCCAAGGAGTATCAAAAAGTTTGATCATACAAAGTAGAATTGGATATGCCCGATACTTATTGACAGGCCAAGTGAGTGTTTGATCAAGGACGGTAGCATTATATGCCAGATACTAAGTGACAAACTATTCCTTAAATCCTATAACAAGGTCACAACTAATAGTGTGTTTGTAGCCTTTAACAGGGTTGGCTCTTCACCAAGCTCACTTCAGAAGAGTGAAAATTTGGGGTACCGGTCCCAGTGGTTTTTCCCTTAATAGGGTTTCCATGTTAAAAATCCATGTGTTATGTATTTATGTTTCATTACTTTATTGTTTTTCATTTCACATAAGTAATTCTGGATTGATCGGTATACACTAGTTATTTACTGTGTTTTGGTAAATAGAAAGACTGCTTATCGGTAAACATACAAAAGAAGGTTTTACAAAGCATTCTGACAAGTAGTAATTTGATATAAGTATTTCAAGACATTCATCTTATAGGACTAAATATAACTAGAGATATAATTTGTGGTACTAAGTTTGAAGGGTTGATTTAAGGATTAATTTTTGAGGCCACTGATTCACCCCCCCTCTCAGTTATTACTAACAATTGGTATCAAAGCTTGTGTTTTTAAAAAGGGATTTTAACAGCTCAAGAAAAAGATCACAAGATGAATAGATGAGATGTGCCCAAGTTGAACAAAGACAACTTTGCTTCATGGAAAAGAAGAATAAGAATCCACTTATCAGGTATTGGAAATGATGTTACTCAATACTTAGATACTAAATATGTGTTGTCCATAGGAGTACCCACAGTTGAACAAATGAGAGAGAAGCATGGGCACAACTTCATGATGATAGAGCTTGCTTCCTCACTCTTCGATGCTGAATTTGAAGATGTCAAAGCATGCACAATTGCAAAGTAGATGTGGGACAAATTAAAGCTTGTACATGGTGGTGATAAAAATGTTCTGAGAGCCAAGGCATAAATCCTTAGAGGAAAGTTTGATGATCTCATAATGAAAGAAGGTGAAAACATCACACAGTACAACACAAGAATCAAAGAGGTAGTCAATGCTATCGGAGGAGTTGGAGGCGTACTAGATGAAGATATAGTGGTAAGTAAAATTATAAGAACCTTGCTACCTACTTATGCTATTAGAGTATCTTCCATACAAGAAATGAGAGCAGTAGAAAATAGCAATGTTGCTCTAGACAGTTTGATTGGAAGACATTTCATTTGAGATGAATAACTTTGATAATAGTGTCTTACCAAACATTGAGTCTGCATTCAAATATTCTTTGAGAATAAGTAAATCAAGTCATAAACACACTATGAGAAAAGATAGTGACAGTGAAAGTGAAGAAGAATATCTTGATGAAATTGAAGCACTTATGGCTACAAGAGTGCAGAGAGGCAATGGTAAATACAAAGGTAAATTACCACTTGTGTGTTTTAATTGTAAAGAGATTGGACACTTTGCTGCAAGATGTCCTAACAGAAGAAAAGATGATAGAAGTAATGATAGGTCATTTGAAAAGAAGTATGACAGAGGTGATTACGGAAGAAATCGACAATCATATAGAAGAGATACCCGAGACTAAAAGGATAAATGAAAGAAGGTCAGTTACCTAGCTAAATGAAAAGATGAATATACTAACACTGAATCAGACGAAGACATCGAGATGGTGTTTGTAGCAGTAAAAGATGATTTAGATGATGATGAAGAAAGGTATGTAGAAACTGCACTCATATCTAAAGTTAGTAAAAATTATGTTTGGATCATAGATGGTGGATGCACTCACCACATGACCAGTGACAAACAAAAGTTTGAGACTTTTGAATACTATAATGGTGGTTCAGTAAGAATGGGTAATGCCACACCTTCTCTAATTGAAGGGGTGAAAGGATTGAATTATAATCTATTGAGTGTTTCTCAGTTGAATAATTTAGGTCACAGAGTAGCATTTGAGAATAAGAAGGCAAAGATCTTCAATAAATCAGGAAGTCTAATTGGTACCAGTGAGTAGACAAAAGGTAACTTATTCTATTTGAATGATACTGACGCCACTTGCTTAATGGCTAGAAACAAATTTATATATGGCTGTGGCACAAAATATTGTGTCATGTAAAAGTTGACAACATGATAAAGATAAGAAGAAAAATAAATGTAAGAGGCTTACCGATGATGATTAAGCCCGAAAATATCATGTGCAAAAATTGTCAAAAAGGTAAGATGACAAAATCTAGTTTCAAAAGAAAAACCCATACATCTGATGCCATTCTAGAATTAGTCCATACTGATCTATGTGGACCCATGAGGACAAAGAGTTATTATGGTGATAGATATTTTATTCTCTTTTTTGATGATTACTTTAGAATGATGACAGTAATGTTTCTAAAAGATAAATCTGAAGAATTCAAGATGTTTAAATGGTACAAAGCAATGGTAGAAAAAAAAAGTGGTAAAAAATTGAAATGCTTAAGATCAGATAGAGGAGGGGAATTTATTTCAGATGAATTCACTAAATTTTTCAATGAGCATGGTATCAAAAGACAGGTCTCTGCACCAAGAACACCACAACAAAATGGAATTGCTGAAAGAAGGAACAAATCCATATTTGATTGTGCAAGGACACTGATAATATAAAAAGGCATCACCCATATCATCTGGAGGGAAGCTGTTAGTACTGTTGTTTACACATTAAACATAGTACAATTGAAGAAAGACACAAAGAAGACACCCTATGAGCTATGGTATGGTTACACACCCAATGTACTTTACTTCAAAATTTTTGGCAGTCAATGTTATATCTTAAAAGATGATAGAAATGGAAAGCTTGACTCCAAAAGTGATGTAGGTATCTTCCTAATGTATTCCACCAAGAGCAAAGCTTATAAGTGTCTCAATAAAGCCTCTAACACAATTTTTGAAAGTGAAAATGTAAAGATAGATGATTTTGCAGAGAAAAATGAAAAAGAAAGCACAAAAGAACTAGAGGACTACAACAAGTTTGTTTACAATGAAGAACCTTACACTCTACACATGAAACAATGTATAGCTCCCGAGCAATAGAACATTGCAACTGAGCATCAGGTTGCAAATACTGAGAATCAAGATATTGCTCAAGATGATGCACCAAGTGAAGAAGATCAGAATGAAGGACAGAATGATGATCAAGATGATAGACAAAGAGCTGAACCTGTACTTTCCAGATATCTCAGAAGGAATCATCCACAAAACCAAATCATTGGAGAAAAGAATTTTGGTATGAGAACCGAAAGTAAGTCTCTAAACACAAGATGTCTTATTTGTGATTTTGGGCCAAAATCTATCAATGCTGCACTATAAAATGAGGAATGGATTATTTCTATGAATGCGGAAATTGAGAAGATTGAGAAAAAAAAGACATGGACACTTTTACCAAGACCAGATGACAAGAATGTCATCGGTACAAAATGGATATTCAGGAATAAACTGAATGAGAATGGAGAAGTCACCAGAAACAAAGCAAGACTAGTATGCAAGGGGTATGCACAAGAAGAAGGGATTGACTATGGAGAAACCTTTGTACCCATTTCTAGGATAGGAGTGAGAATATTACTTTATTATGCTTCATGTAGAGGATTCAAGGTATACCAGATGGATGTCAAGTCTGCATTCCTAAATGGAATACTTGAGGAAGAGGTGTACATTGAGAAACCATAAGGGTTTGTTGATCCAAACAAGAGGAACATGGTATATAGACTACACAAAGCCTTGTATGGATTGAAACAAGAACCCTGAGCCTGGTATGAAAGACTTCATTCCTATCTATAAGTATTGGATTTGTAAGAACTAGTGAAAACAATAATCTTTATTTGAAAGAAGATACTGATGCTAACATTTTGATTGCTGAGATATTTGTTGATGACATCATATTTGGAGGCAATGATATGCTATGCAAATAATTTTTAAATGAAATGAACAATGAATTTTTGATGTCTATGTTTGGAGAGATCAAGTTCTTTCTTGGTCTATGGATCATGCAACAAGATGAAGGTATTTTCATTACACAATCCAAGTACATCAAGGAAGTGCTTAAAATATTCAAGATGGAAGATTCCAAGTTAGTTGGAACTCCAATGGAAACTGGATGTAAGCTAACAAAGGAGGACAAGTCATCAGAGGTAAATTAGAATTTGTACATATCAATGATCGGAAAACTCATGTATGTTGTACATACTAGACCATATATTGCACATGCAGTAGGAATAGTTGCAATATTTTTTACTAATCCTAGGGAATCACATATGACTGCTATGAAAAGAATCCTAAGATATCTTAAGAATACTAAGGACTATGGCTTATGGTATAGAAGAGAAGGTAAATTTGAACTTAAGGTCTTTACCAACGCTGATTGGGCTAGAAATATTGATGACCGAAAGAGCACAACTGGAGGAGCATTCTTTATGGGTGACAAACTTGTCACATGGATCAGTAAGAAACAAGGATGCATCTCTCAGTCTACTGCAGAAGCAGAGTATGTAGCTACTACTGCAAACTACTCAAATATTGCATGGATCAAACAAATACTGGAAGGTATGCATATGAAAATTATTGAACCAGTAATTATCTATTGTGACAATCCCAGTGCAATAAAAATTTCCAAGAATCCAGTCATGCATGCTAGAACAAGTTCAAGCAAAAGAGGTGATACTTGAGTATGTGCAATCAAAGGAACAATTAGCTGATATCTTCACCAAGCCACTGCTCAATGATGCATTTGAGTACTTGAGAAAGAGACTAAAGGTCAGACCCTTGTCTACTGGTCAGTAAATGGCTAGAAGGCTGCATCAGCCTAAATATTATCAAAATATCAATCATGTTGTGCAAGCAAAGAGATGGACTTCAAAGATACATCTATACACAACATGATATTTATCTACACTGAGCATCAGAGTTGTTGTATTGCTAATGGATTGGGAAATTCAAGGAGTATATTATGGATAGAAAGGATTTTTTGATATTGCTATCAAAGGGATAGATTATATCCATTATAACCTCAGGGAGAGATTATAAAAGGAGAGATTATACAAGGAGAGATTATATCCATCACATTATCCAAAGGGAGAGATGTAACCAGAAAGGGAGAGTACATACAAAGGGAGAGAATTGCTATCAAGAGGCATCAATCAAAAAGAGAACAATCAAAGGGAGAGAGTTTGACACAAGAGAAGAACACATCACATCAGAGAAAGAAATATTCTACATCTATCTAGTGAAGGGATTAAAGGCAAAGAGAAAGCTGCAAGAATCAAATCTAAGATTTCATAAGCTTACCGAGAACCAGATATTTGTATCAGTTATAGTACATAAGATTGGTAGTTTGATGAACTTCAACTGCTATATTTCATATTGTATTAGTAGTAATAGTGTGATAATGTAGTATGTTTCCATCAATGCCAAAGGGAGAGATTGATGAACTATAATTGATTGAATGTTTGAAGATGTTAAGTTGATGATCATAGAGACATAAGAAAGTTTATGCAAGACATTAAATCAGTTAATGTATTGTATTGTCATTGATGTCAAATTGATATAATCTGTATGGTCATGGACATACTGCCAAAGACTTCAAAGAACCAATGAATCAAAGGCTATGCTATCAGTAATGCATATAAGTCAAGTATTCACAAAGTGACTGTATACACTGATAGAGTGCACACCAACGGACAAAGTAAAAGAGAAAATTCATAGTGTTACTCAATGAGCAAATGCACAACATTACCGATGAACAAAGTCATAGTGTTGCCTGATTAGCAAAAGCACAGTGTAACCCAACGAACAAAATTACAGTGTTGCCCGACGGACAGAGATCCTGAAGACAACTGAAGTCACATCGACAGAATAGTCAGTTGTCATCGATGACTAACTGAAGTGTTGACCGATAGAACAGAGAGTTCAGAAATGATAAAATGCTTAGCTGTCAAGAGCTAAAAATAGAATTAACTGATACTTATCATTGTTTTAATCATCCGGATAAATCTAGAGATAAGTAAAGGATTTAAAGCTACTTTGTCCAGTTGGCAAGATCTCTACGAGATAAAACTAGAGTTTTTACTTTAAATCCAATTGGAGAGAATTGTGGATCACGCCAAGATCAAGAAAGCCAAGAAATAGTGAATCGTGTCTATAAAGAGACAACCTAATTTATTATGAATTTGGGGGAAAAAAGGGAGTGAACAAGAGAATAGATGCTGAAGAGATTCTGAAGAAGAAGAAAGTCTTCATTTATACCTAATCAACAAGCTGAGGAAAGAGCTAAATTCTAAAGACACCGACGAATAGTGAGACATCATCACAAAGAAGAATAGTGTGGAGCAAAGGTCTTGAATTGGTAACATTGATCAGAAAGGTAATGCATTTACAATAGATCTGAAAATTTGCAATTCAAGTTGTATGTGTGAACAGATCACTTTAGTGTTTCGGTTTAACAGTTGAAGTATCAAGTCTCTTAACCAAGCAGGACTTAAAATTCTTTTGTAATTGAGATACATCCCAAGGAGTATCAAAAAGTTTGATCATACAAAGTAGCATTGGATATGCCCGATACCTATTGAAAGACCAAGTGAGTGTTTGATCAAGGATGGTAGCATTAGATGCCAAATACTAAGTGACAAACTACTCTTTAAATCCTCTAACAAGGTCACACCTAACAGTGTGTTTGTAACCTTTAACAGGGTTGGCTCTTCACCGATCTCACTTCAGAAGAGTGAAAATTTGGGGTACCGATCCTAGTGGTTTTTTCCTTAACAGGGTTTCCACATTAAAAATCCATTTGTTATGTGTTTATGTTTCATTACTTTATTGTTTTTCATTTCGCATAAGTAATTCTGGATTGATCGGTATACACTAGTTATTTACTGTGTTTCAGTAGATAGAAAGACTGCTTATCAGTAAACATACAGAAGAAGGTTTTACAAAGCATTCTAACAAGTAGTAATTTTATATAAGTATTTCAAGGCATTCATCTTACAGGACTAAAGATAACTAGAGGTATAATTTATGGTACTAAGTTTGAATGGTTGATTTAAGGATTAATTTTTGAGGCCACTGATTCGCCCCCTCTCAGTTATTACTAACAAGGGTAGTGGGTTATATGCTGCTAATTGTAGAGAACCAACTACGGTGGTCCAAGGAACTACCATAACTGCCTGAGGTAGATAAGGTATTAGGTTTACAATAGGAGGGGCAACTACTCCGTGTAAGGTTAGCACTTGATAGGTGGTAGACAAGAGGGATGATTTCTTAGGAGGTGAAGGAGGCCTAATTTTTCTCTTAGTATTTTTGTCCCTTTGACAAGTTACTTCAAGTAGGGTGAAATTAATTTCGGCAAGTCTCTCAAAGACTGGGTCTATATCACCTTCTTTACTTATACTTCTAAGAAATCTTTTAGGCTCCAGGAATTCCACTAATTTGGCAATCTAGCCTCACGCTCTTCCCAAAATTGTGTTCTTCATAAATTCCTCCTTTGAATGGCTCATTCCAGTGCTTCTTCTCTCACTTTTTCTTGTTCAAGAACTTGACTAGCATTTCTATAATGCTCAATATTTCTTCTGTGTCTCTAGACAAAAGTATTTAGTGATGAAATGATATCCTCTTGATCGTCCTGGAATCCGAGGTTTGGTTGCAGTATAGGAATCAAATTTTCATGGGGAAGTACCATCATTCCTCATGATATTGATTCTAGTGTAGCGACTATTTGTCTCCCCAGCAGAGTCGCCAAAAATTTGTAGGTAAACATATTTTTATTTTTTCACTTTAACTCTAAAATACCCAAATATTAAAGAAACAATCGAATACAACAGTTGGGAAATGTGACTGAATAAATAATTTCTCTCTAAATTTGAAGGTACAACTCTCTTAAGTGATTAATATTCACTAAATTTTGTTCTTTCCTAATTTAATGGGGGTTTTTTGTAACCTGAGAACAAAAGAGGTAATCTACACTAGGCCTAGACATGAACTAGTTCAGGCAAATAGGTTCAACTTTCTATCTAGCCAATTTCAAGACTTTACAAATCATATAGGATCTCAAGATTAGTAATCAAGGGACTGATAATGAAGATGCAAAAACTAAACGAAAATATCAATGATAACATAACGAAGATGAATCAATCTATTTCCTAAGAACATTTCTCATCATCTATGGATGACACCCAAATTTACCCTCAATTAACTATATCAAATCATAATAGAGAACCTCGGTTTAATCTTGAACTATAAATCCAATTTAAAGAAACATTCAAATTGATAGAAAGATAATTGCAATGGAACAGTTAAACATTGGCATTCAGACATAAATGAATTTGACTCAGCAAAAATGAAGTTCTTCACACCAAAATTTAGCTGATCTTTGTATTGATTTTCAAAATAGTACATATAGATCTTCAGAGTTTGACCGTTACAAAAATGGGTAACCGAAATGATTCAACTCCCCTAACCAGAAATGATAAAAAATTGTTTATCCGTTACAATATCTATCAAAATTTAGTATAAGAGGGAATATATTTATGTCTCCATTTCCTTCCCCTTATCTATTTTCACCTTATAGGCAGTGACAGCTGTGATGATTGGAATAAGCTCTTTATGCCTATTGATAGGGACATTGGTATATCTGATGAGCCATCGGGAATGATCTTTGGCCAGACTCTTAACCACATCTACCCAATCTTTTAGCTCTTCCATGGCTTTATAGATGCACCCACTCAAATATTGGAGTTCTGACACCTTATCCAAGTGAGAGGAAGACTGTTGTGCCAATTTGTCTATATAATTGGAGAAATAATTTTGCATGTTTGACTCTAATCATTTCCTTTCCTTGACCACTTGTGTATGACTCCGTGTGAAGAAACTAAAGGAGTTTAAAATCTCTATTTTGTTCTTTTTTGATTTTGACATCTGTCTATTGCAACCCTTGTTCATCTTGGATGATCATTTCAATCAAAGGCTCATCTCCTTTCTGCAAGATCTTAACCTTTATTTCCTCCTTAGTCTTCATTTTAACTACTACATGCAGCATTACTATGCATTCTTCACACTTCACTCTTTCCGATGTGAGAGTTTACAAAATTCTTGTCAATGTTGTTTATCTCCTTCTCCAACTTTAGGAGAGTGTCACCGAGCTGCTCAATAACTACAAGCCCTTCATATTTGAGCCTCTTGATCCATCTTTTACTAGTCTTCACAAAGTGTCTGTCTTCTTACAAGTTGGTTATGATGGCTTAATTCTCTGTAGCATTGGGGTCAAATGTGGTTTGGGCACTAGGAATGCCCGCAACTGTAGTAACTAATTTTCTGATAAAGTTAGTTAGTTCAGTGACTTTTGCTTTAAGTTGGAATTTAGCAGTCTTGAGCTCCTCAAGCTCTTCTTCAATTACAATATTAATGGACTTCCACAAATCCACCTTGGTATCATGGCGAGCCAATCCCATATCAAATGACTGTAGCTCGAAATAGGTGGTGGTTAAATCCTCAATCTTGCCCTCTTTTGTGGGCTTCACTACCTCCATGGTGAAGTGCCCTATTTCTGGATCTCAACCTAATGTAGACAATGTCTTTTTTTTCTTCACCTTGCTTATGGTGGTATTGGATTGTAAGCCCCATGAAAGAGTATCCTTGATAGGAGCTCCTTCTTCTATCCTCTTCCTCTTGCATTCTAGAGTGTTCTCTATCCAAGACTCCGTGCTAGTAACTTTGGTGGCAAAAAATAGATTCACTGAGGTAGGAGAGGAGGAAACTAATTTAGTGACTTGAGCAAATTTCTGTTGCTTTCCAGCCTCCTCGTCTGATTCTGTGGTTGCAGTGCTAGAACTATCTTCACCCACTTCCCCTATAATAAGGGACCCTCACCTTGGAGTATCTTGAATCGAGGTATCACCTTGTGTTCCCAAAGTGTTAGCTTTAACTTGTTTCTCTATTTTTGCACTTTTAACAGGCTCAACCATAGAATTGACTAGGTCTGCAGAAACCGCTTCTTCTGTGGAACCAATGATAGAAGACGAGCCATCTTTGCATGTCTTGTTCAATGGAATCAACTTTTTAGGAGGCTCATCACCTCCACTTACTGGTTGATCTTGATGACATGTAATTGATTAAATGTTTGATAATGTTAAGTTGAAGATAATGCAAGGCATCAAATTAGTTAATGGTTTGTATTGTCATCAATGTCAACTTGATATCATTTGTACCATCATGTATACAATGCCAAAGACTTCAGAGAATCAATGGAACAAATATTATGCTTTCAACAATGCATAAAAGTCAAGTATTCACTAAGTGACAGATAACACCGACATAGTGCACACCATCGGTAAAGGCAAAGAACCAAAGTCATAGTGATACCCGACGAGCAGAAGATAGTATTGACCGACGAGTAAAATCCAATGATGCCCGATGGATGGAGATCCCGAAGCTAATTGGAGTCACACCGATGGAACTGGTAGTTGTCACCGACGACTAACTGTAGAGTTGACCGACAGAATAGAGAGTTCAGAAAATGACAAAATATCTAGCTGGCAAGAGCTAAAGATAGAATTAACTGGTTGTTTTCATTATTTTATTCGACTAGAGTTAAGTGATTGATTTAAGGAAGATTTGTACAGTTGGCAAGAAGATAACTATGAGATAAATCAGGAGTTATGCTTTAAATCAAATTGGCTGGATTGTTTTTTACGCCAAGAATCAAGAAATGGTGAATATCATGTCTATATAAGAGACAAGCTTAATTCATTTACGAATGGGATTAAGGGGAGTGAATAGAAAGAGGATGCTAAAGAGAAAATGATGAAGGATAACTTCATATAGTCCTAATCAATCAAGCTAAGGGAGAGCTAAAGAATTTTGCAAACACCTACAAACAGTGAAGCACAACATCAAAAAGAAGAAAGTGTGGAGCACAAAGAATTGAATTGATACATTGATCAGAGAGGGTTGGCTCCTAACAGGGCTCACTTTAGAAGAGTGAAAATTTGGGGTACCGGTCCCAGTGGTTTTTTCCCTTAACAGGGTTTCCACGTTAAAATCCATGTGTTATGTGTGTATAATTTATTACTTTACTATTTTACATTTCACATATGCATTTCTGGATTTATCGGTATACTCTGCATATTTACTGAGTGTCGATAAATAATTTTTACTTCTTATCGGTAATCAAGGAGAATAAGGTCAAAAAAGGAAAACCGAAAGATAGTTAATTATTATAAGTATTTTATGACATGCATCTTGTAAGGGACATAATAATCTGAGGTTTATTTGATTGGTGGTTAGAATAAAGAAAAGTTTTTGAAGCCACTGATTCATCTCCCCTCTCTGTTATTACTAACAGAGCTATCTCCTTGTCTATGGTCAGGATAGTCACTAAGGATGATGTAGGAGTACTCCAAGTCACCTTTGTAGGAGTTTGTCGAGACAAAGGATTCCTTTTCGACCTCTTCCTTCTGCCTGCCATCCATTTGATCCACTGCTCTATCCTTTTGTAAATCCTACCCATCAAGGTTTGTAATTCATCAATGGTTTGACCTAGCATGGGTTCAGATCTTATAGGAAGGGGATTAATCTTCTCTATGTATGTATCATCATACATATGGTGGCCATAATATTCTATGCCTTCAAATGAAATCTTAACTTTGAACCTTTTGATTTGTTAAATAGTTAATCTTGTGTAGAATCAATCTCTACTTTCTAGATCATCGTTACAGTTGGCCCAATAGTCTTCTATGTCATCGATGTGATGAATAGTGCAACCCATTTGCAAGTAATCTTGGGCATAGTTCACAGGATCATATTGCAGCTTTAGAACATCATATGTTTCCAATTGAAACTTCTTTGAGAATGCTTTCAAAACATTCTTTGCATCCGACCAAGATGCACAAATGTAGGTTCCAATAGTCATTGGGAAATCATAGCCTTTCTTCCTGGCACCTGCACAGATCAGGTTCACTTGGAATTCTTGCCTCATCACCTCAACCAACATGATCATGTCGTTAGGGTACCTAGGCAGCTTCAAAGGAAAATCATCGAATCTTGCAAGACAAATGTATGAGAAATTCACAAATTGGATAAATAAGCTCCAAATTGGCTGATAAATGCCATGGCTTCTGGAGAAAATCTCCTTTCTGAGAAACCTTGTAACTCCTTGCATAGTCTCATTGTGAATGCATCATTAACTTTGATATACTTAGTATAATAGTTATGTAATTGCAAACAGGGGAAGAATTCATAACTCTTAACATCCTCTAGGAATTCTTCTAGTCTAGGGAGTTCTGGCCAAAGTTGAATTGTAGCTAAGATATACAAAAAAATTGAGGAAATATAGAACTCGTTGTGATGTTTATCTCTATTTAGGGCATTTGAAATATTTTCACTTACCATGTGAGCCCAATCAATGAAATTATGCTGAGAGAAAATCACTTGAACTAGGAAGAAATGGTGCTCAACAAAATTAAGTGCATCACTCTCACCTTTGATCCTGTGAAGCAATACCAGGATGTCTACAATTTTTGGCTTCAGGTTCTTGCCATATAGTGTTTTTGGAAAGTTTTCCTTGGAACTCCTCGACTCCTAGAACCATGTCTTCATTATCTCCTTCTTCCACACAGTCTCCTTTGCTCCATACTCAGTAACCGCTTGACTATATGTCATTTTTGAGTATTTAACCTATTCTGGAATATGAAGGGAGTTCTTGACAGAGTATCGATCAATAGAGAGTAGGACCATGTCATTGGGAAAAAGAATTTGTTTGGTGTCTAGATTATAGAGGGCTATGCATTCTTGAACAAGCTCTAGAGCTTGAATCATAATAGGAAAGATGACGACTTTAACAAACCCACTCCCCTTCAGCTTCTCGGTAATGGGATGTATTATTTCAGCATTTATCCTGCTATGAAATCTCTACATATCAAATAATCTCAAGAGGTGTATGTGATTTTGTGCCAGTCGGAAGTGATATCATTCATCCCATCAAATCCCATGAATCTGGTAGCCATGCTTTGATTGATTTGATTCATGAACCAGGAATATATCTCAAGAATGTGGAAGAAAGGAACAACTATCACCAGGGGTTTCAATTTAGACAATTCATCAAACATATGGTAATTCCTATTTGCAACATTTCACTGATTTTATAACTTCTAACTTCTTACCGTTAATGATCGACTTCCTGCACCACATGAGTGAAAAAACTTAAGCATTTATGAAAAAGTCCGCTATGAATTAAAATGACTTTATTTTAATTAATTAATTTACCTTTACGGGCCATTAAGAAACATCTTTTCACCTTTGATAAGAATAATGGTAACTTTCTTGGAGGTAGTGGATAATTACTTTTCCGCTTCCCTTTTGGGTGGAGAAATGCTTTTGGAGCACTCCCTACTCATAAATCTACCAAGAATGAATCTTAACCTGCTGTAATGCTAAAATGATGTGTGATGATTTTATTTTCTTGTTTTATGCCTTAAGTCCCCTTACAGGTTGATTTTCCTTCATAAATCTTGGGTATAAAAATTTGGCAAAAAATACATTCTACGAGTCAAAATCCTCTTGTTGGAGTAGCGAAGATGTTACTTTATGCTTTTCCACTGATAAGCTTTGGTCTCTGATTCCTCATCATTTGGTCATTCTTCTAGCCTATAGGGATTCATTTTGAGTGCAATAGTTTTTCTAGCCCCAAATTATCTATTTTCAAACTCCACCGATCGCTGAAACTTTAAAAATTGTTGACTGCAGAAAAGGCACTTTGTAGGTGATTATCCGCCAGGGAGAAGCATAGAACCAATTTTCCGCCGATGAGACAAAATGAAGTATCAAAGCTAAAGATTCCAAAATCACATAAGATCAATGTTAGAAACCTCGAAATCATGACCTTTATTAGATTTGGGAGCTTAACCTACCCAATATGACATGATCTCGGAGAAAAACCCTCGGCTTACAAAGGAGAAGGTAATTTGGGAAAATTTGATAAAGGTTTCTCTAGCCTAAAGGGAAAAGCTAGACTTAGACTCATGTCTTGCACAATGTTTTCAAGACCATTACTACACACTAAACATCCATTTTTCTCTAAGGATATGCAGAACAAAAATGGGCCAACAAATTGGAGGAGGTTGTTTTTGGGATGCGTAAGGGTAAAGCTCCCTTGATGAGTTTCCTATTGAATTGTTTCAAGAATTCTTAGATATTGTCAACGTGGATTTTCTAGAGGTGGTCCTTGAATCTTATGTTAACAATCAAATGCTCAGGGCTTTGAATTCTACTTTCCTAGTTCTTATCCCTAAAAGGGAAGGTGCTGATCAACTAGATTTATTTCGGTCTATTGCTCTGTGTAATTTCATCTACAAAATTATTACTAAATTGATTTCCAATCCTTGGATTCCTACCTTGATTTATGATGAGTACTTAAGGGGGTTTTATGGCCAAAAGACCAATTTTAGATGGGGTGGTGTGCCTCTGAATCCATTCACTCTATGACAACTTCCAAGGAGAAATCTATGTTTATCAAAATGGATATGGTTAAAGCTAATGATAGGGTTAAGTGGCATTTTTTTGTGGAATATTCTCCTTGCCTTTGGTTTTAGTCTGGAGTGGGTTACCTGGACTATGAGTTGTGTTACTTCAACACCCTTCTCTGTTATTGTAAATGGGGAGTCTTATGATTTATTTTGTGCCTCTAGGGGTATTTTACAAAGGGGATCCTTTTTATCCCTATTTGTTTACTGTTATGGATGAGGGCCTTGACAGATTGATTAAGTCTCAATTTTCTTAGGACTTGATTCATGGTTGGAGTTGGGGTAATGAGTTGCCTAAACTTTCTCATCTCCAGTTTGTGGATGATACTGCTCTTATGGGGATTGCCCGATGGAATGAGGCCGAGTCCTTCAGGTGAACACTGGATATTTATTTAGCTTCTTCAGGTCAGAAATTCAATGAGCATAAATCCTATATCCATTTTTTCAATATTTTAGAACCTATCCAATGAAGAATTGCTAACATCTTGAGATTTTAGATTGGGTCTCTCTCCCCTGCTTTATTTGGGCATTCCTATTGCATTTGGTTGAAAACCTAGGCTATTCTAGTAGGACATGCTTGATAATTTATGTTGGAAAGTAAAAAATCAAACTCATCAGTGACTCTCTTCTACTGCCCAGGTGATCCTTCTTCAATCAGTGATTCAGGATCTTCCTATTTAAAAAAGTTTGGTCTAGGCATCCCCTGTTTATTTTCTTAAGGAATTTGATGCCCTATTACGTCAATTTATTGGGTGTGGTAATCTGTAGAATTCAAAGTGGAGCTTAATTAAGTGGGATTTAGTGTGTCAATCAAAGAAGGGAGGTCTGGGGCTTTGTTCTGCTATTTTGAGTGGGCAGGCTCTTGCTGCCAAACTATATTGGTGATGGTGTACTAGTCAGAATCAACTCTGAGCCAAAATTCTCATGCATAAGTATTTACAAGGAGTAGAATATTTAGGTATTTCCTGATATCCTTTCAAGGGCAGGGGCTCCATAGTCTGACATACTCTGAAAACAGGGTCTTAGTTGGTTAAGAAGGGCCTTTTTGGGATTTGCAACAAGGGGTCAGAAGCTCTCTTTTGGTTGGACACTTGGGATATTCATTCCCCTCTTCTTTCTATGTATCTACATCTATAAACCTTCTATGATTTATTTAGAACAATTGGGTGGGATATAGTTGTGCATTATAAGATTGTTCATAATTTTTGCCTAGTTGTTGGGTATAAATGGAAGAATTATTCTCAATGGATACCAAGTTGTTTGGAGATGGATTGAAATGAGATGACTCCGATTCTTTCATCTTAGGATTGCATCTTGAGAGCACAACTCTTTTGTAGGAACTAATGTCCTAGCCTAAGGCAGAGATTCGTCTGGTAATTACTCTGTTTCTACAGGGTACTTGGAGCTTACTAGACAATTGTTTGGAGGTATTGAGGTGCCTTGGTGGAAGCAAGTTTGGAATAAATTTTCTTGGCCCAAATGTAATATTTTAATGTGGTTTGTGGTTCAAAACCGATGTCTTACTTGGGATAATTTATCTAAACGAGACTTTCACGACCCCTCAATTTGTGTTTTGTATTGTAATAGTGAGGATATGTTTTCTCATCTTTTCTTCCAATTCTCTTTTACCAAGGAGATGTGGCACTTTTGGTGGGTTTTTGGAGTAAGCCTTTTTGGCATGTCTCCTCTTTGTTTGAGTTTTGGGCCGGTTGGGGTAAAGCCCCTGCTACTATCTCTTTTCTTCAGATTGCGCGAACTCTTGGTCCTTGTTTTATCATTTGGCATGTTTGGTTGGAGAGAAATTAGAGGATTTTTGAGGATGCTAGGATGTTTTCTATTCACTTGTGACAGAAGGAGGGTCAGTAATGAGGGCCAAAGGCACTCCCAACTACCAAACTAGCTTGCAGAATACAACACGGAAGCAAAAACATAGAAAGGGAGAGAAGAAACAACATAACTTAATATTATGTTATCAAACTCATTACATGCCAGGCTGTAAGGCCTTCCCAATTTTGACCATATACGTTCATATGTTTACATAATAATCTTCATACATGCAAGGTCACATACCTACAATTTGAATCTGCTAATTCTATCTTCTATCCAAAAACTCCCTTAATCTAAGAACATAAAACCAAATATATACAAGAGTCCACCAAAGAGGTCGACACTTAGATCCTAAAGATCCAACATGGGAAAAAACAACAACCCAGATTTGGGTCCACACATATCCCAGTGAGAGATCCCAACATTAATTACACTACATAAATTAAATACAGAAGTTGGCCAGAAGATCCAACATCAAAATACACAACTCGGTAAGAAAGCCAACTGAGCACAGAGACCAGTCGGTGAAAACCCACTGAGTAGCCAAACAACTACCGAGACCTATCAATAAAGAAAACATAAACAAGTAACCAAGTCCAAGTGGAGAACAAACAAGTCTTCAACCGAGCGAACAAAGCAGTTACCGAGCACTTTACCAAGAAGCCCCCAAAAAGATACTAAACCAAAGAAAACATATTTTTGGTTGATCAGGATTGCCAAAGAACCCAAGATGCTCCTGCATCAGACATCTGGGGTTAAAATAAATGATTCTCTAAATCATGTGTCAAGTCCAACCTGAATTGAATCCAATTTAGATTGAGAAATCCAAGATGAGTCCTCAATCAGTCTGTTCTTACATTTTATCAGATACTCAATGTAATTCTTTCCTCTTGTACTTCTACCAACTCTGTGTTTCAAAATCTGCTCAACTTCTTCCATCTGTTTCTTAGGATAATCACTTAGTATTGTCATTTCTTCATTAGGTTCATGATATTCATACAAGTCTGAAATATTGAATATAGGTGATATATCCATGTCATCAGGTAATTCTACTTCGTATGCATTTCCACAGTCAAATCTTCTCAATATCTTGCAAGGACCAAATTTCTTCGTTTTCAATTTACCAAATGTTCCACCAGGAAATCTGCCTTTCTTCAAATGAACCATAACTACATCACCAAATTCAAAAGTCTTATGTCTTCTTGATCTATCCATACTATCCTTGTATTTATGATTACTTTGCTCCAACTTATGTTTTACATCTTCATGCAATGTCATCATAAACTCAACAAATTTTTCTCTATCACTTGTTTTCTCTTCTCCAACAATATCTCTCAAGTTTGATATACCTCTTGGTTGTGTGCCTTGAACAATCTCAAAAGGTATCTTTCCAGTACTTCTATTCACTGAAATGTTATATGCAAACTCTATTTGTGCTAACATTGAATCCTAGTTAGTCGGTGTGTATCCAACTAAGCATCTCAAAAGGTTACCCAAACTTCGGCTTACAACCTCTATTTTTCCATCAACCCGTGGATGAAATGTAGAACTATATTTCAACTTAGTGCCCAACTTTTTCCAAAGTGTTTTCCAAAAATAGCTAAGAAAATTACTGTCTCGGTCAGAGATGACACTCTTCGGTAATCCATGCAATCTAACAATCTCCTTAAAGAAAATATCTTCTATATGTATTGCATCTGATGTTTTCTTACATGGTATGAAATGTGTCATTTTATAAAATCTATCCACAACAACAAATATGGAATCATTACCTCTTGTTGTCCTCGGTAAGACAAGAACAAAAGCCATGCTGATATCACTCCAAGGTTTCTCAGGAACAAAAATCAGCGTATACAAACCACTATTTTGACTTACTCCTTTTGCAACTTGACAAACTCCACAAATTTTCTCAAATTTCTGAACATCCTTATACAACTGAGGCCAAAAAAACATTTCTTTGAGCAAACTTAATGTCTTATCAATCCCAAAATGTCCAGCCAAACCACTACTATGTTTTTCTTTGATCAAATTAGTTCTTATTAGCCCTCTCAGTCTACACAAATGAATACCTTTGAACAACATATATTCTTGAATCAAATAATCTTCATACTTACTTGATTGATTTGGAATAGGTTCTCTGCACATTCTCCACTGCTTTGAAAAATTAGGGTCATTTTCATACAAATTCTTCATGTCATCAAAACCAAGAACCTCAATTCTCATTTCAATCAACAAAGATCTTCTTCTACTCAATGCATCAACAACTTGGTTAGAAACTCCACTCTTATGCTTTATAAAAAATGTGAAACTCTGCAAATACTCTACCCATTTCATATGTCTTTGATTCAACTTATTCTGACTACCCAAATACTGTAATGAATTATGATCATTATACAACATGAATTCACTTGGCATCAAATAATGTCTCCATTCCTTTAGATCTTGAACAATAGCATAGAATTATTGATCATAGACAAAATATTTCCTCTTAGCATCATTCATTTTTTCACTAAAGAAAGCAACAATTTTACCTTCTTGAGTCAACACAACTCCTATTGCACTTCCACTTGCATCACATTCAACTTGAAATACCTTATTAAAATCAGGTAAGGCTAACACATGCAATTCAACAACCTTTTGATTTAAAGTCTCAAAAATCTTATTATCTCCATGTGTCCATTTGAATTCTCTTTTGTCTCCCCTCATTGTCTCAGACATTCTATTACAAACATAACTAAAATTTTTGATGATTTTTCTGTAAAAACTTGCCAATCCATGAAATGATCTTACCTCAATGACATTATCAGGAGTAGGCCAACTAAGTATAGCTTCAACTTTCTCAAGATCCATCTTCAAACCATCAGCTAAAATCACAAAACCTAAATACACAAGCTATTCTTTCATGAATGAACATTTTTTTAAATTTATCAACAACTTTTCCTCTTTCAATCTCTGCAAGAATTGTCTTCTATGCATCAAATTTTCTTCTCTAGTCTTACTAAATTTTAGAATATCATCCAAGTACACAATCACACATTTATTCAAGAATTTCTTCAAAAATTCATTCATCAATCTCATAAATGTACTCGGTGCATTAGTTAAACCAAAAGGCATAACCAACCACTCATACAAGCCTTCCTTTGTCTTGAAAGCAGTCTTCCATTCACCACCTTCTCTGATTTTGATATGATGATATCCACTCTTCTAATCAATTTTGGTAAAATATTTTACTCCACTCAAGAAATCCATTATATCATCCATCCTCGATATAGGAAACCTATACTTAACTATTATCTTGTTGATTTCTTTTGAATCAGTACACATTCACCATTCTCCATTCTTCTTATGTGCTAACACTGCTGATACTTTACATGGACTCAAAATTTCTCTGATCAATCCTTTGTTCAACAACTCATGAATTTTTTGGTTGAGTTCCTCATTTTCAGTTGGTGTCAATTGGTGTGGTGCCTTATTTTGAAAACTTGCTCCAGGAATCAAATCCATATAGTGACTAATATCTCTCATTTGTGGAAAACCATCAGGTACATTATCTAAAACTATCTCCTTATAACCGATAAGAAATTTCTTAACCTCTGTAGGAACTTCATCTTCTGTATTCTTTCTTAGTTTGTTAGGAATCAAAGAATAAAAAATATAATTTCTTTTCAAATGCTTAACAAATAGTCTACCTTCCATCAAACAGACTTTCACAGATGTACATATCTCATCAACAAATTCTTCAATCAAAGGTAACAAGATTTTCTTCTTACCATCAACCCAAATAGTATATCTATTCACTCTTCCAGCATGTTCAACATGTCTATCATATTGCCAAGGTCTACCCAACAAAATATGGCAAGAATCCATTGGCATAATATCACACAACACCTTATCATAAGACTTTCCAATCTTCAGATTCACAAAACATTGTTCACTCACCATTAATGTATGCTCATCCTTGATCCATGAGAACTGATAGGGCTTCAGGTGCTTCATTCTTTCCAACTAGAACTTGGTGACCATCTCCTTGGATGCCAGATTCTCTAAACTTCCACTCTCAACAATTACTTTCCATACTTTGTCTACAACTCTACATCTGGTCTTGAACAAAATTTTCCTTACAAGATCTTTCTTATCTTTCTCATTCCAAAGTATCCTTCTGATCATTATATTTCCTTCCTTCTCTGGTTCATTCGGTGACTCTTCTTGCACCAAAGAATTTATGCTACTACCAAATTTCTTGCTTGCATGTGTACACTCAACAAATTTCTGTCCTTCCTCACCAAAATTGTAACAAGTTCCTTGGAACCCTCTTTTGTTATAACCACCCCAGGAATAGTTTCCTCTTCCTCGGTATGAATTTCCACCTTTCCATTCAGTCTTTCCTTTATCTTGATATGTGTCTGGATTTGTCTTGTCTGGTTTGGATCTACTATTTTCACCATGAGATCTACTTCTTCCTCTAGGGAATCTACCACCTCTTCATCTTTGTCTTTGTTCATATCTTTTGTTCAATTTCTCCTCAGCTTTTAGGGAAAATTCATATGCCTCTTCAATGCTCTCCATCTTTACCAAGATGATCTCATCTTGTATAGAAATTATTAATCCATTTAGATATCTTTCTACTCTTTCCACCTCATCTTCCACATGTCTAGATCTGATGTCTAATTTGTAAAATTCCTCTGTGTAATCTTTTACTGAACTATCTTTCTACTTCAAACTTTGTATTCTCCTCACTAGGTTAATCTAGTAATCACAAGGTAGAAACTTGTCTTTCAATTTGTTTATCATCTTATCCCATACCTTGATTTTGTATTTACCTTTCTTCTTTCAATCCAATTGCAGATGATCCCACCACAAGGGTGCATGACCTTTTAGCTTTGTGCTTGCAATCTTCACTTTCTTTTCTTCTGATACATTTTCATACTCAAAGTATTTTTCCATCTCAGTTATCTAATCTATCGATTCATTAGAATCCAACTTTGCACTATACCCAGGAGGATTAAAATGAGGTATGGAATTCAAACTTGTCAAATCTCCTAGGAATCTCTCTTCTTCCTGATCCATTATAGGTGCAGGTGCAACTTCTCCTTGCACTTCTTTGATTTCACCATCACTAACATCCTCAAGATGTCTTCCTCTATGCTAGGATGTCTCAACAGCTTCCAATCTTGTAGCAACATGTCTAAGCATATCAAATCGACCTATATTTTCATTTCCTCTCCCACAAACCATCTCAAAACCCTCTGCAATTGTAGGTCAGATCACAATATCCTATCCCACAACAATATCAACCAACTCAGGTTAAGGCTTACAAGAAGGAACCTAGATCTCACCTTCACTTTGATACCACCTGACGCAAGGAGGGTGAGTAACTAGGGCCAAAGGCACTCCCAGCTACCAAACCAGCTTGAAGAATACAACATCGAAGCAACAACATAGAAAGGGAGAGAAGAAACAACAAAACTTAATATTATTTTATCAAACTCATTACATGCCGGGCTGTAAGGCCTTCCCAATTTCAGCCATATACATCCAAATGTTTATAGAATAATTTTCATACATGAAAGGTCACATACCCACGATCTAAATCTTCTAATGCTAGCTTCTATCCAAAAAATCCCTTAATATAAGAACAAAAAAACAAATATATACAAGATTCCACCAAAGAGGTCGGCACTCAGATCCTAAAGATCCAACATAGGAAACAACAATGACCAATTTTTAGGTTCACACATATCCCTGTGAGAGATATCAACATTAATTACACTACAAAAACTAAATGCAGAAGTCGGCCAGAAGATCGAACATCAAAATACATAACTTGGTAAGAAGGCCAACCGAGAACAATGACCACTCAGTGAAAAACCACCAAGTATCCAAACAAATATTGATACATGTCGGTAAAGCAAACATAAACACGTAACCGAGCCTGGGTGGAGAATAAACAAGTCTTCAACTAAGCAAACAAAGCAGTTACCGAGCAACCCCCAACAAGCTACTAAATCAAAGAAAACCTATTTTTGGTTGATCAGGATTTCCAAAGAACCCAAGATGCTCTTGCATCAAATTGTGTTGGAAAATAATTCACTCTCTTCATGAGACTATTTTGGCTAAGTGCGATATGACTGGAGGTGTGGATCCTAGAGATATTGATATTCAAAATTGTCTTAACTTTCCTCTTCATGTGGGGAGCTTAGGTGTTTGTGGGCCAGGTCAGAGGGAGTAGATGCATACATCCTTTACGATAGATCAATTAGGAGGTGTTGATGGGGTTTTGCTGACCGGGACCGCCAACAGTCATAAGATGTCACCGGGTACCGCAGGTACCAGCCAACTCCGCCTGCAAAGGTTATTTGGGGAAGTTAGATTCCCCGGGCCTTCAAGCACCTAGGTGTCAGGTCATGACGGTGCGGGGATCGATTGGGAGAAGTGACTATTTTTGAGGGGGATAGTTGGTTTCTTCAACTCGTTCTCTCCGGAGATTCAATGAGATGAGGTTTCTCCTAGCATTCTACACTTAACAAATAAAATGAAAAAGATCCTGCAGGGTTAGAAATACTTCATCTAACTATAGTTATGCTTAAACGTTCAAGACATCAATAATACTCTGATATACTGCACTAAATACGAAAGAAATACATAAACATCAACTAGTATTTTTATCAGTAGCAAGGGGAAAGAGGTCGTTAATCTATTTGACATATCAGAGCAGAAGACATAAATAACATAAAACATAAAATACCATTAACTCAGAAGCATGAATATCAACAACATCATTGCAAAGAATTCTCCCTTCTTCATTAATGTCTCTTCCAGCAAGCACTGGTGCGTGATACAATGGTGGCTCCAAGGGAGAATCTAACTATTGAAAATGGGACAATGGAGCATTGAGCTCTGCAACTAGAATGAGAAATCATCTTTCTATTAATGTGGACAGAAAAATCATCAATTTCCCCGACCCTTGGAAATGGGCCGGTCCTACTATTTATACACAATCTCTTCTAACCCTAACCCTAACTTTATTTTACATCATGTTTCAATAAAATACAATATCTGGGGGCTGGTACTACCTGCGCCACCCTACAAAAGACCTTGAGATGAAATAGGCTTGACATGTCAGAAGAATGAGACAAGAATATGCAACGGAAGAATCAGCCTTGAGAAGAGAGCCAGGAAGGAGAAGGAAGGAATTAGATCCCTGGGGATCGAGGCTACATGCCTCATAAATGGGAAATGCAGCGCCCTATCTCCAATGCTCTAGGTGTACCTCTGAACGGCGCCTCAAGAAGACCATCTTGTCAGGAAACAAACTATTGAGTCGATGCCCCCTTGATGTAGCCAACCACCTTTTGATAGCTTTTATTAACCACTCCTAATAGTGACCGGTCGGCCTCGGGGACTGGGACATAGATCACTCAAAAGAATACAAAATTTGGGATCTGAGACTCTGGGATCCAGGAACTTACGTTCCCAAAAGAATAAAGAATAGAAAATGTTTGGTTTTTTTTTCGGCCTCCGGAGAAAACTTATGGTTGTTTGTTATCATTGAAAGCCTGGAGGAGGCGGGAAATGACATCTTTGTCTACATCTTTCAGGCCAGCCCTTCGATACTTAGCCACTTCAATTTATTCCCCCAGGTCTGGAACATTCTCCTTAAACTCATCGGCCATTTTTTCTGCGTCATGTCCACTAAGTACCATACAAGTTAATCTCATCATTTGGGCACCAGCTATTCCCTCTAGGGACTGATATTGGGACTTCATCATTTCATCAAAACTCCCCAAAACCAAATCCTCTGGCGTGCATGTATCTGTACTAAGGGGGTCAGCCCCGGAAGTCTTTGCTACAAAAGAATTGTATAAATTGAAAGAATATTTTATTGCATTAACTTTCTCGTGTAGAGTCCCCACCAGTTGCTTGGTTACCTCCAATGTGAGGTCAAGTCTAGAGAGTTGGCTCCACAAAATCAAATGATTCATCCCCCAGAATTTCAGATTCTGAAATCATTTCCTCTCCTAGGCCAAGGAGTTCTTCAAGCTCTACCTTCCATGCTTGATAGTTTTTTATATCACCCTCCCATAGGTCAATAAGAGTCTTCGCTTGGTGTAGAACATGCCGGGCCATATATAAGTCTGGGAGGGTGGATACCAGGAAATGCTAGGTGTTTCCTATTTGCAGGGTGACCCACTCGTCGACTGCCTGAGCCTTCTTCTTCATTGTCCGCAGGGAGTCTATGTCACTCTGCGGTAGATCTTTAGATGTGGAAGCTTTCAGAGGGGCGGTGTTGATAGGTCAGGCTAGCTCAGTAAGCAATCCCATAAGGTTTGCATTTTTTGCCTTTTCTATTTTGATCCTTTGGGACTCTTTTTCATAACGGGCCTCCACTGCCCTAGTTGCCTCCTTCAGCAAGTCCACCTTGCCCTATTTTCCCCTTTTTCCCAGCGATACCTCTGTAATGTTATAATTTTTGGGTTATGCGGTTGCTTCATCGGCGTTTGGGGGAGGTGTTGCCACAATAGCAACTGTTTCTCCACCCGGCCTAGTTCAAAGAGTATGAACTGTCTAGGCTTTCTTGGCCTTTGGTGGGGCCTGGACCTGAGCCATCATTTTGGCTAGGGAGAGAGGAGTTCTGGGAGTGGACGGAGCCTTTTTTTTCCTGCTCTCTACTAACCACTGAGGTGGCAAGGGTGGCTTATTTTTCAGAGTCTGTTCTCTTGGTTCTTCACTGGTATCCTGTGGCTGCTCCTCCTTAGTGGTGGGGGCCTCATCCGTCCCTTTACTTGTGTCTTCTTTGTTAGTAATATCCTCAACAACATTCATCTCCTCACCTTTTCCTCTGTATCTATTGATTTTTATAGACTTTTGTTGGATTCTTTGGGGATTTCCTCTTCATGTTTCTCTTCTTGTTGCTCGACATCTACCACCGGGGCTTCTTCTTCTGTCGGCACATCCTTTGGAAATAACAGAGGTATTGGGCTGAGATTTAAAGTTTGGGCCGCTGTAATTACTTGCCCAAAGGTCACTCCTGGGAGTGGCACTTGGAACATGGCGGCTAGGTTTACGGTTAATCCTGAAGGTCGAGTTCCCCCAGCAGATACAGTTTGTTCATCCTGCCTTTGCTGGTCCACTCCTGGGTTCTGCATCTTCAGAGCCTCAGAGGCAATCTCCGGCTCTGCTTCCTTTTCCTCTATCTATTCCTCCTGCTCCTGTGCAGGCTTGTGTTTCGTAGCTTCCTATTCTGCAGCTGGGACTTCTACCCCTGCTTGTTTGGTGTCCCCCTACAGGTTCCTGAACTTTTCGGTTGCAAAGACATCATCAAATTCCTCCTACGAGGGAGGACTGGCTGGGACTTCGACAGGCTCTATTTCTCTTTCCGACTCTGGGGAACTAGAAGAGAGGATCTCTACTTGTGGGGCCTGAGACGTACCCAACCCCGGCTCTACCTTGGGCTTTTGGTTAAGCCTCTTCTTTCTTCAGGTAACCAAGGGTGGCCCCACATCCCTTATTGCTGCTTGTTCAGTTGGATTCACCCCCGTTGCCTTTACCATTAAGGCTGCTAATGATGGGGAGGAAGGGGGACGAATTGGCCCGACCATGAGCACTAGAGTGGCCAGTCGCGTGATTAATTTCTCCCTCATTTGTTGGGAGGATACCACTGACTACTTTATTTGTTCTTTTATGGGGACTTCTTGCACAAGAGGGGTTATATCTATTCTCTTTCCTTTATCTACTCCCTGTGAAGAAGTCCCGGCCCCCAGAGTTAATTTTGGTGCTGGTTGGGCTGCTCGGCAGGTACTTCTGGGGCACATCTTTTTGAAGTATGCATGACTTCGCTCGACCACCTCTCGAGTGAAGTCCTCAATTGTTGGCCCTTCCTGGGCATCCCAATTTATCGGTGGGAGGGTCATTGTTTCGATCCCCTTTGCCTTGTATTGGAGATCGATAGTGGGGCCGACATCTGAGAAGTCCTCCGGGAACCTCCGGAGGTTCAACCTTTCCATCATGCCTGCCGTCATCTTGACGTAGTGCCGAATTTGCACCTCCATGTCATCTTGGAAATCTTCCCAGAAATCCTCCATATGGTAGTGATGGGGCTTTGAAGCCTGGGGAAGCGCCGCTGTAATCTTTCCACGAGGATCAAAATTTTTTTGCGACAAGTAGAATTCTTTCAAGTTGTAGCTTTTTAGCTCGTTATCCGCCTCTTTTGCGGTGGCCAGGCTGCATGAGTAGTTCCCACAGGTGATTGGGAATGAAATATTGGTTACCTTCTTTAAGGAAAAGAGTGCATGCAACTCTATTATCTGCCTGCAATATTCCAAGAGCACGATCTTGTCCCCATAGTGTTTGGGCAAAAAGTAGGGTTTCCTGGAGAAGTCGGTGACCCTAATATAGGTGTGATATTGGAATTGGATGTAGTAATGTCCATAGCTCTAGACCAAATTCATTGCCTCTGTGGATAGGCAGTATCCTGCGTCCCAGGTGGGTGTGAGCAGGTGATAGTAAACGAATGCATCATTTACTCAGCAAAAACTTGGGAAGGTGGCCTCCCATTGAACCTGCGGGAAATGGTCCCATGGTGCCTTTTGTCTCGGGCTAATCCCAAGCATGCCGTCTGTAAGTAACCCATGGGCGTGGGGCCTCTGCTATGCCAAGGCCCAGAAAACATAGGAAGTCATGTAAAATTTCTTCTTCCTAGCCAGTTGAAGGAACTGGGAATTGACATGGTTCAAAATTATAGCTGCCTAGTCGAAGTATCCTCCTTTGGTGGAGATGCCGAGGAGGATGTAATACATCCATTTGTCAAATTCTTGGGTAGAGGGCTTCCCAAAGACCCGGGCCATCTGAATGCTCTCTTTGAACTCGGACCTGGGAATTTTTATCTTCATCCTCTTAGGGTCCCTCTTCGGGACCTTGAGCCAGTGAACATTCATGTATATTTGGGCGGCCTCCTCCAACTGCGTGAATTAGGCCAAGGCATCTGCCCTTGTAACCACATAAGCCTTGTCAAATTGAGGGATCCCCAGACTCGCTTGGAATGTGTCAGTGTCGAGGGATACCAGGGGAGTAGGGTACCTGGTGGGTTCTGCGGCTGTGAGCATAACAACCCGAACAGAAGAGTTGTAATTGGTAGCTATTGTCAAGATAAGCTCCGGAGATTGTACAGAGCATGGGAAACAAGATGCATTAAGGATCTTGGAGTCCCTGATATTAATGGCCAGCTGATCTCCAGGCTGTCGCTGGATGTACATTATTTTCACTAAGGCCTGCATTTCCGGCCATGTCCCGACATTGGTTTCGGTAATGAGTTTAACTTTGGACTCAATCTTTGAGCCCAGGATAGCACCATCCTGCACAAACTTCATGGTCAGGGGAAACTTCTCCAGGGCCCTTTCCATTTTGGATTTAACCGCCACCCTGGTAGCCGTCGCGGAAGGTAGCTCTTGACTTCTAGGTGGAGAGGATGTAGATGCTTCAGACATATTTGGAAGCATACTCTAGAAACCTGCAAGACAAAGCGAACGTGAGAATGTATTAACAAATAAATAATCTAGGGTCCGGAGATCTTACCACCGTGACGCCTGCTTTTCCTGAAAAGTTAGTTTCATTCAAAAAAGAACTAAAAAGCACACGCATTATATGAACTTAAGATTGAATGAACATCCAGGTCTGGGAATTTTATCGCGTTTGGTAAGGACATGGGATGGATGATGATAGGAGGCCCAGAGCTCGGAGAAGTAACCATTGGTGAGGATGTGTAAAAAGGAAAACTGTCAAGCCCACGTGGGTGCCACGTGTATAGGTATTAAATAGGAGTTATGGTGATGACAGCGGAGCCAACTGTCTGAACACGCAAAAAGTGAAGGCCACTTAGATGGATTTAAATGCGTGCATGGGACATAAATGAGGGTCTAGCTGGTTTACGGAGGAGAGAGAAAACTACCTATTTAAAATCGGCCGAGGGCCGAGTTTCAAATAGGTGGTATTCTGCTCCTGAAACGAGCTCATGGGCGGAAAACTAGCGACACAGGTAACTCGACCACCTTGCTAAGCTGCCCGAAAGGATATACATAAGATACATACAAAGAGCTAAGGGATATATACATGGGGAATGGGAGGATATACATAAATATACACTAGAATCTACACATATACACCGTGGGATGACATCCAGGGGAAACTGGGCAAAGCACAAAATATAGAGCTTTCTACATTATCTACATGCCAACCACACCTGCACAGAGGATGGAAAACCCTTTGGCAGAGTCGACCCACCAACACGCGGAAAAACCAGAAAAAGAAAACAAACAGAACCGAAAGACAACAAAAAAAAATGGAGAGGGAACACCAGACAAACAAAAAACTGATGGGAAAAAAGGACACCAACCTGAGAATGCCAAAAGGAGGAAAGAAGGAAGTCACCACGGGAGCTCTGCAACAACTACAGCTGCCAAACGACCACAACCTGCCACTATGAAGCACTCACAATCACCTGAAAAGGATGGAAGTATTTAGCATTGATTATCATTAATTCTCTGCAAATCGCTCTGAGTGTGTGAGTGTTTTAATAGCGGTAAATGTGAAAGTGATAGATAACTTCTATTTATACCCATGGTAAAAAGGCAATCCACCTCCTTCTGGCAATCTCCAGATAGGCAAACCTCTGGACCCCAGGCCTGGGGATTCCCCGCGATGATCACCTTAAGAACACCATGGCGAAGAATCCCAGAGTCTGAAGTTCGGCTCCCAACAAAGAACAACCTCCGGGACCGGGATCCTAGAGACAAGAAACTGACCAAAAAAAACACGACAATGGGGAAGAAAACCCTGGAGAGAGAAAACAAAAGGAGAGACAAGGCAAGAGCCGCAAGAAAAAACAAAAAAAAAAGGGGGACCCAACATTTTTCACACAAAATGTAGGGACGGGGATGCAGGGAATAACAAATGGCGACTATCTGGGACAAATGCCTTAGTGCATTTGAGAACTACAGAATCTCTGGTTAGTAAAACTAGAACCAGCATTATCCTGAAGCATCTGACAGGCGACAAGCAACATATCTGAGGGAATCAAACCATACGAAATCCAGTCCGTAGCCCTTCATCAGTGGTGTCGTGTGTGCTTTGGAAGGAGATCAAGCCAATGACCTCTAGGAGGAGTAGAGAAGAGGCACTAATTACGTTGAACCAGTCATCAATTTGGTAATTTTTCTCAGAGACCGGAGTGTTGTCCCGCTTTCCTTTTCTTATTATTCTATTTGTTTCTAGGTGGGAAGGCGGTGCTTCTTTCACCATTAAACTTAAGCTTAGCTAATTTCAATGGTGGTACTTCTTTCACCTGTCCACCTACACTTAGATGTTTGAAGAGTGGATGAAACTCTGGACCCAAAAAAAATTCCTTAAGGTTTCAGACCTGGGTCAACCAAACAGTACAACCAATATACCCTCGGTGTGTCTGATTACTTGTTCCTTATATATACTTTTATGTTCACTGATTGCCAGACCGTTGGAGAGAACACCCAATGGAGATTTCTCAAAATGTGCCATAACCTGTGAAACAACCCCGGAGATTGGGCCAGCTCCACTATGCTAAAGATAGATTCTAAAGTTCACCATGCCGCAGACATCGTACTAGAGACCAGATTTTATGCGAAGCATTCCAATTCCTACAAGACAAAACAAAACACCGGGACCCCGAAAGAAAACCAGAAACAAAAAAAAAAACACCAAAAGAGGACTACCCCAGAGGGCAGCTGAAAAGGCTATTTACAAGACACGGTACCTCGCAGCGAGGCACCCAAAAGAAATATTTACAGGCGAAAGGCTTTACATAAAATACAATTTCGGACAAACTTACCCTATTCAAAGTAGTGTTTGAGAAACTGTCCATTGACGAGCAATGGGATAGGTTCATCAGTCATGGTGTTAAGGCGGTAAGTATTTGCCCCGCAAATTTCTGAGATTAGGTATGGTCCAAGCCAGAGCCATTGGAACTTTGTATGCTTTCCTTTCTTTTCCCAGGCCTTGTCCCATAACAGGACTAAATCCAAGATCTGAAAAGCCTTGTATTGGGCTCTTCTATCAAACCATCATTTTACCACTGCTTGATGATGCGTCAAATTTTCAAGGGCTGCATCTCGCTATTCTTCCATTCGCACCAGATTTAAGAGCCGAACCTCCACGATGTTGTCCCTGTTGCTAAATTCTTGCATAAACTGTAAAACTGGGATCTGTAAGTTAACTGGGAATATAGGGTTCTGGCCATAAACCAAATGGAATGGGGACATTCCTAGGGCGGTCTTGACACAAATGCGATCCACCCAGAGGGAAAATTTCAACTTTTGATGCCAGTCCCAGGGATTCTGTTCTAGCAGGTGTTTGATCACTTCAAGTAGATTTTTATTCGTTGATTCAGCAACGTTGTTCCCCTAGGGATAATAGTTGCTGGAAAACTTCAAAGTGATCCTCCAGTTGTAGGTCCATTCGAGTAACTACACCGAAGAAAATGCCAGACCATTGTCACATACCAAAGCAAAGGGCATTCCAAACCTTGTGATGATGTTTTCTTCTAGGAATTTGATAACTATGTCTGCCATGTTATTCTTGCACGGTATAGCCTCAGACCATCGAGTGTAGTAATCAGTAGCAGTGAGAATGTATTGATGGTGGGCAGACGAGTTGGGGTTGATTTCCCTGATGAAGTCAAATGCCCATTGGGTGAAGGGCCTAGCCTCAAAGACTGGTTGTAAAGGCATAGCTGGGTTACGCTCATGGTGTGCCGCGGTTTGGCAAGTGTGGCATTTTCTAACATGAGTGTAAACATCTTTGAATATACAGGGCCAATAGTATCTGGCCCAAAGGATCTAATGGGCAGTGGCGTCGGCTTAGCCATGCCCGGTTCCAAACTGCCCGTGAAATTCGTCAATCACCTTTACAGCTTGGTCTTTGTCGATGCACTGGAGGTATACTCCTTCGTAGTTTCTGAGGTAGAGCGTGAAGTTTTTGATCATGAAGTGGGCACTTTTCATCCATAGGGCGCAGCATTTGTTAGGAGGCAACCCCTCTAGGCATTTGTTATTTAATAGCAAATATACCAAATTGGTATACCACGGGTCTCGGGTGATGGAATCCACTGTGTAGGTTTGACATTCTATGCAGGGAGTCTCTTCTACGATTGCTTGACTTAGCCCTTGGCCGCGGACTATCTTCATAGGCTGCATTTCTAAGTCATATTCCTAGAGGATGGCCATCCATTTCCCCCGTCTTTCGCCCAACTCACTCTGCATCAGCAGAGACTTGACGACCTGGTCCAGAATGATAGCATGTACCTTGCTCTAGAGAATATAATGCCAGAATTTCTTCACGGTGCAAATTAGAGCGAATGCCTATTTTTCTAGTGATGAATATCAGACTTTGGCATTCTTGAAGGGGGAGCTCACGAAAGCTATTGGTCATTCTTCCTCTTCAACCTTTTGAGTCAACACTGCCACGGAAGAATGCGGAGACGCAAAGGAGTAAATATAAAATAGAAGGGAATAGTTCGGACTAGCCAGGATAGGTGCTTCCATTATTTTCTGCTTGATCTGGGTGAATGCCTGCTTTGCTTCAGGACTGCACTCAATCTCGGTATCCTTCTTCATCATCTCGTTGAGTGGTTTGACTATTTCTGCGAATCTAGTGATAAACCGCCGGACGAAATTGATCTTTCCAAAGAAGGATCGTATCTCCTTCTTTCTACCAGGCATTTGTAAGTTTAGCAATGCTTCGACTCTTTCTGGGTCGATGGATATGCCCTTCTCAGAGATGATATGCCCGAGCAACTTCCCTTTAGTGACCCTGAATATGCACTTCTTGGGGTTGAGGGATATTCCATACCGGTGACACCTCTTGTAGATCTGAGCGAGATGGGCAGAATGGTCATGCCTATCCCAAAAAGGGACGGTCAAGTCATCCATGTAGATGATTATGCACCAATTCACAAGGCCCTCAAACGCAATGTCCATGGCCTTTTGAAATGTGGCCCCTGCATTAATCAGACCAAAGGGCATTCTCCTGTATGCAAACGTTTTCCACTTGGTGGTAAACGCTATTTTCTCCCTATCTTTGTACTTAACCATGACCTAGTTATATCCAGAGTATCCATCCAAGAATGACATCATCTGGGATCCATTCACTATCTGTAAAACCTCATCCAATGAAGGGAGAGGGTGATTATCTTTCTTGGAGGCCTTATTCAAGTTTCAGAAATCCACGCAAAGGTGGATCTCACCGTTCTTCTTTCTCACAGGGACTAGATTGGCAACCCACGTAGTGTGCCAGATTGGGAAGATTATCCAGGCTGACAACAATTTTTCTACCTCTTGATGAATTAGAGGCTCGATCAGGGGGTTGACCAGTCATTGCTTTTGCCGAAAGGGATTAGCATCAGGTTTTAGGGGAATAGTATGAGTCATAATGGATGTTTCATATGTCTTCAAATCTTCGTAACCCCATGCAATTACATCAATGTATTCTTGGAGAACTGCGAGAATCTTCTCCTTCTCCTCAGTGGAACAGGAGGTACCAATGTGGATCATCTTTTCTTCACCGGGCTGGTTGATGTTTACTTTTTCAAACTTTTCTCCCTTGGAGGAAGATGAAACCTTCTCTCGGGCCCGATGGTCGAAGTCGAATATTCATTCCAGTGCAACCATCCCCTTCGGGATGGTGTTAGTAGGTAGGTCCATGATCCCATCGTCTTCATCACCCTGCCTAGTATCATCATGGTCTCGTTCTTCCACTATCTGGTTTTCAAAGACGCCAACATTCACCATGAAGGCTAGGATATGCTGATCGTCCTCAAAAACCTAAAAGTGGGTGACATTGTTTGGAATGGACGGGGTGGGGACCATTTTGACAGAAAATATCCTGAGTCACAAGCTAGCCATTGGCTCAAGTGTGCTGGCAGAAATGGCGAGGGCATCCGGGACATAGTTCCATCGCCAGGGAATGATGTCAATACCAAAGGCATCAAAATATTCAATAAGGCTCCAAGCCCGATTGCGGTATGTGGCCAGCCTTTTGTCATGGCATGTGTATTGACTCCGGACTTGTTTGACAATTAACTCTGAATCACCCAGAGCCCGGAGGTGGGTGACACCTTTCCTTAATGCAAATAAGAGTCCAAGGACCAAAGCCTCGTACTCAGTGACATTATTTGTACAGTTGAATTGTAGTCTGTAGGATGCAAGGAAGGACTTCCCTCGCGGGTTGATTAATTCTACCCCAGCCTCGCAGCCTTGTTTGGATCAGGACCTATCAAACTTGAGGGTCCACAAGTCATTGGTAATTTGGGGCTGGGGAGGGGGGGTAGCCTTGGGATTACTGTTGGGAGAATCAGGAGGAGCGCCCTCGTAAACTACTGGTGTGAGGGTAGATTTTTCCTCTGGAGGCATTTGGATTTGTGATTCCTAGGGAGATGGCACCAAAGGAGTGCATCGCGTAGGGACACTAGGCTCTGGGGAATCAGCTATATGTTCTTTATTCTGGAAGGCATCGATGTGCCAGTTAGCGACTGAAAGGCAGGGCCCACACTCGAGCTCTCAATGTTTCTAATAGTGTACTCAACACCAAGTGCCAGATAAGAGTGTAGCAAGGGTCACTATGGCACCTTGAGAGTCAATCTCAACTCTCATCTTTTCTTCTAGGTCTTGGGTTCTTTGCAGAACTACGGGATCCTCTCCGGGGATGAGATCGAATGTTAAGATTTTAAAGGGTTGGTACACCCCTGGGGAAGTCTCAGAGAAGAAGACCTCATTGACCCTCCTGACCTCAGTAAGGGCTTGTTTCATCCAGGGTTCACTTTTGACCCAGATCTTATTTGATTCTCCTTCCTAAGGGAGCCATAAATGGTTGAAGTCAGTCAAAAAGTATCCATTCAAGGACTTAGACCAATTCCTACTTAATAACATCCCATAAGTCTCTGGGATGTCCACCACATGGACGTCGATTATGCTGGCTATCCTAGGGTCCTGGATAAGCTGTATCCAGAGGTTCTTCAATTCCCCCACCATTTCTATGGTAGTCTTATCTAGATGGATCACTGCACCATTAGACGAGGTGGGATTGAATCCAAGCTTTTGACAAATGGACAAGGGCATGATGTTACCCGAGGCTCCGAATTCTACTAAGAAATTGTGTATATTTTTGCCTTGGATATTCAGGCCTAGCAGGAAGGGAGGATCCTCACTGTTCCCTTGGAAGATGGCCGCGTTAGCATCTTCGAATGAGACAGTCTTGGGTGGATGACTAACAAATTCTGGGTTCCCCAAGAGCTTCAAAAGAGACTTCTTCTGTTTGGGGCAGTTTAGCAAGACCTCCATCAAGGTCATGGAGGTGGTGGTCTATTCTAACGCCTTTGTAATGTTGAATCTTCCCCTCAGGAATTGGTGATTTTCCTCGACTAGATCTTTTGCTTGGTTAGAGTTAGAACCTTTTGGAGGAGCGGGTCGGTTAGTCGTGCTATTCTAGGGAGGAGGGGTGTCTTTGATAGGAGGTGTGGGTGTGTAAGCTGGTCATTTACCAACTTGAGTCTGAGTATTGTATGGAGTCCATGGGTTGGTGAAGGCATTGGCCTTGAAGGGCGGGATAGATTCATCAAAGAACCCTTGCAATTCAGATTCCTCTTCATCTTCCCCAGAATTTCTGAAGAAGATGGTCTCACAGGTGAAGGCACTGTGGGTTGGCTCTTGAACAGGAGGCTCTGGAGGGGTGGCATCATGCAACTGCTATCTGTCTAGCTGGGAGATCATGATGACCTTTTCCAATGTGGCACAATTTACCTCATTGTGTGAACCCGTGTCGTACAATCTACACCAATTAGTCATGGGCTGGAAGTCTGCTACTGGTGTAAAATGTGATGGTCCAGCACCATTTTGGTTAGCATTTTTGTTCGGAGGTGGGCCTCTGGTGTTCGTGTTATTGTTCCATTGCTGTTGATTGGGACTAGGCCCGTTGTTGAAGTTTCTTCCACCGATATTGTTGTTTCATTGGCCGAAGAAAATGTTTCCCCTCTAGAAATTTGCATTCTAGGGTGTATAGGACCCCGCCTTCAGTTGACCCATATCCACAGTCAAGGTAGATAGTATTCGCCAGAGGGATTCAACCTCAGTGGTCAACTAAGTGTTGGTGTCACAATGTGATGTTTTTTTTGTTGGTTTCCCAAGAAGGTAGCAATATTAGCCAGAGTCGATGGTGGCAATCCTCTAGTCAAGGACAATTGAAAGAAGGGCACTCCAGATGGTTATGCCTGAGACTATTGTGCCTGCTACAGCTGATTCCAAGGGAAATTTTCCAGACCTGGTACCGCCTGGGTCTGCGTTGGATAAACATACTGGGACTGCTAGTCTATCAGGGGTGGTGGGGGATTTATTTCCATCGAGGGAGCACCCATTTCCAGATAGGGGTTATACCCCCGGTATACGCTGTTTCACCGGGGATCATGTTGAAGGGCGTACTCTGCCCAATCCCACCCGGGGATTTGTTGAGACCCCGTGATAATTCTAAAGCTAGGTTGTAAACCTTCGCCAAAGTATCTCGGTCACCCGCGGTGGTTGTTCTCCAAAGGAGAGTGGCAACGAAGGGGTCCATCGCATTAAGGTAAGTCTGTATGGTTACTTCTGGGGATGGAATAAAAGGGCCTGTGCACCGCTTCAAGGTGCGCTGGAACTGATGGTTGAATGTTGCGAGAGGTTCATTGGGTTCCTTCTTGATGGAGATGAATTGGCTATGGGACCATGCTAGGTTCACATGTACGCGAAAGGCGGCTAGGAAGGCATCCTCCATGTCCTACCAACTATTTATGGAGTTGGCAGGAAGGTTAAGGTACCAGTTCAACTCCCCTTGCCCCAAGGACAAGGGAAACATCCGAGTCACAACACCTTCATGCTGGATTCGGTGTCGGCTCATGGCATCCTTGTATGCCTATAAATGTTCTTCTGCGGTCCGTGAGCCTAAGTGCTCATATCATGGGCAGATCTTGTCTGGGTGGGAGGGTAAGTCGTTGATTGTGCCCGAAAAAGTTCCCATTGGGGACCCAGTGTTTCTGAAATATGCGGCCATTGGGGAAACTTGATTTTGGATAGTTTGGGCACTGGTTCCTGGGATTTCCTGAGAAGTTTGGGTATTCTGAGGTATGCTAGACCCCCAGAAAATAGTGGCTGATGTGATTTTAGGGGAACGCTTCCTTCGAGTAGGGGCCTCGAGTTCGAAAAACCTCCCAGTGTTTGGGGTAGACCTAAGGATTCTTTCAAATTTCGCTGGGGAGAAAGACCCAATCCCGCTAAAGGATTGAATCCTAAAACTATAACTCGGGGAACCCTCAGGAGGTGTAGAATCAGAATCTTGAGAGGGGGATGAGTTCATGCCCTCCTTCTAGCGCCAGTTTCTATTGACAGGGTTTTGCTGACCGGGTCTGCCAACAGTCATAAGTTGTCACCAGGTACCGAAGGTACCAGCCAACTCCACTTGCAAAGGTTATCTGGGGAAGTTAGATTCCCCAGGCCTTCAAGCACCTAGGTGTTGGGTCACGACGGTGCGGGGCTCGATTGGGAGAAGTGACTATTTTTGAGGGGGATAGCTGGTTTCTTCAACTTGTTCTCTCCGGAGATTCAATGAGATGAGGTTTCTCCTAGCATTCTACAGTTAACAAATAAAATGAAAAAGATCCTGCAGGGTTAGAAATACTTCATCTAACTATAGTTATGCTTAAACGTTCAAGACATCAATAATACTCTGATATACTGCACTAAATATCGAAGAAATACATAACTATTAGCTAGTATTTTTATCAGTAGCAAGGGGAAAGAGGTCGTTAATCTATTTGACATATCAAAGAAAAAGACATAAAGAACATGAAACATAAAATATCATTAACTTAGAAGCATGAATATCAACAACATCATTGCAAAGAATTCTCCCTTCTTCATTAATGTCTCTTCCAGCAAGCACTGGTGCGTGATACAATGGTTGCTCCAGGGGAGCATCTAACTATTGAAAATGGGACAATGGAGCATTGAGCTCTGCAACTAGAATGAGAAATCATCTTTCTATTAATGTGGACAGAAAAATCATCAATTTTTCCGACCCTTGGAAATAGGCCGGTCCTACTATTTATACACATTCTCTTCTAACCCTAACCCTAACGTTATTTTACATCATGTTTCAATAAAATACAATATCTGGGGGCCGATACTACCTGTGCCACCCTACAAAAGACCTTGAGATGAAATAGGCCTGACATGTCAGAAGAAAGAGACAAGAATATGCAGTAGAAGAATCAGCCTCGAGAAGAGAGCCAGGAAGGAGAAGGAAGGAATTAGATCCCTGGGGATTGAGGATACATGCCTCATAAATGAGAAATGTGGTGCCCTATCTCCAATGTGCCAGGTGTACCTCTGAACGGCACCTCGAGAAGACCATCTTGTCAGGAAACCAACTATTGAGTCGACACCCCCTTGATGTAGCCAACCACCTTCTAACAGCTTTTATTAACCACTCCTGATAGTGACTGGTCGGCCTCGGGGACCGGGACACAGATCACTTGAAAGAATATAAAATTTGGGATCCGAGACTCCAAGATCCGGGAACTTACGTTCCCAAAAGAATAAAGAATACCAAATGTTTGGTTTTTTTTCCGGCCTCCAGAGAAAACTTATGGTTGTTTGTTATCATTGAAAGCCTAGAGGAGGCAGGAAATGCCATCTTCATCTACATGTTTCAGGCCAGCCCTTCTATACTTAGCCACTTCAATTTGTTCCCCCAGGTTCAGAACATTCTCCTTAAAATCATCGGCCATTTTTACCACATCGTGGCCACTAAGTACCATACGAGTTAATCTCATCATTTAGGCACCATCTATTCCCTCCGGGGACTGATATCGGGACTTCATCATTTCATCAAAACTCCCCAAAACTAAATCCTCTGGCGTGCATGTATCTGTACTGAGGGGGTCAGCCTCGGAAGTCTTTGCTACAAAAGACTTGTATAAATTGAAAGAATATTTTACTGCATTAACTTTCTCGTGTAGAGTCCCCACCAGTTGCTTGTTTACCTTTAATGTGAGGTCAAGTCTGGAGTGTTGGGTCCTCACAAAATCAAATGATTCATCCCCTAGAATTATGGATTCCAAAATCATTTCCTCTCCCAGGCCAAGGAGTTCTTCAAGATCTACCTTCCATGCTTGATAGTTTTCGATATCACCCTCCCACAGGTCAATAAGAGTCTCCACCTGGTGTAGAACATGCCAGGCCGTATATAAGTCAGGGAGAGTGGATACCAGGAAACGCTAGGTGTTTCCTATTTGCAAGGTGACCCACTCGTTGACTGCCTGAGCCTTCTTCTTCATTGTCTGCAGGGAGCCTATGTCGCTCTGCGGTAGATCTTCAGATGTGGAAGCTTCCGGAGGGGTGGCATTGATAGGTCAGGCCAGCTCAGTAAGAAATCCCATAAGGTTTGCATTTTTTGCCTTTTCTGTTTTGAGCCTTTGGGCCTCTTTTTCATAACGAGCCTCCACTGCCCTAGCTGCCTCCTTCAGCAAGTCCACCTCGCCCTGTTTTCCCCTTTTTCTCAGTGATACCTCTGCAACGTTGTAATTTCCATGTTCTACAGTTGCTTCATTGGCGTTTGGGGGAGGTGTTGCCACAATGACAACTGTTTCTCTGCCCGGCCTGGTTCGAAGAGTATGAACCATCTAGGCTTTCTTGGCCTTTGGTGGGGCCTGGCCCTGAGCCATCATTTTGGCCAGGGAGAGAGGAGTTCCAAGAGTGGACGAAGCCTTTCTTTTCCTGCTCTCTACTAACCACTGAGGCGGCAAGGGTGGCTTATTTTTTAGAGTCTGTTCTCTTGGTTCTTCATCGGTGTCCTGTGGCTGCTCCTCCTCAGTGTTGGGGGCCTCATCCGTCCCTTTGCCTATGTCTTCTTTGTCAGTAATATCACCAACAACATTCATCTCCTCAGCCTTATCCTCTGTATCTATTGCTTTGTCTGGACTTTTGTTGGCTTCTTCGAGGATTTCCTCTTCGTGTTGCTCTTCTTGTTGCTCGACATCTACTGCCAGGTCTTATTTTTATATCGGCACATCCTTTGGAAATAACAGAGGTACTAGGCTGAGATTTAAAGTTTGGGCTACGGTAATTACTTGCCCAAAGGTCGCTCCCAGGAGTGGCGCTTGGAACGTGGCGGCTGGGGTTACGGTTATTCTCGAAGGTCCGATTCCCTCAGCAGATGCAGTTTGTTCATCCTGCCTTTGCTGGTCCATCCTTGAGTTCTGCATCTCTAGAGCCTTGAAGGCAATCTCTGGCTCTACTTCCTTTTCCTCTATCTGGTCCTCCTGCTCCTGTGCAGGCTCATGTTCTGCAGCTTCTTGTTCTATAGCTGGGACTTCTACCCTTGCTTGTTTGGTGTCTCCCTACAGGTTTCCAAACTCATCGGTTACAAAGACATCATCAAATTCCTCCTTCCAGGGAGGAGTGGCTAGGACTTCAGCAGGCTCTGTTTCTCTTTCCAGCTTTGGGGAACTAGAAGAGAGGATCTCTACTTGTGGGGCCTGAGACGTACCCAACCCCGGCTCTACCTTGGGCTTTTGGTTAAGCCTCTTCTTTGTTTGGGTAACCAAGGGTGGCCCCGCATCCCTTATTTCTACTTGTTCAGTTGGATCCACCCTGTTGCCTTTACCATTAAGGCTGGTAATGATGGGGAGGAAGGGGGACGAATTGGCCCGGCCATGAGCGCTGGAGTGGCCAGCCGCGTGATTAATTTCTCCCTCATTTGTTGGGAGGCTACCACTAACTTCTTTATTTGTTCTTTTATGGGGACTTCTTATGCAGGAGGGGTTATATCTATTCTCTTTCCTTTATCTACTCCCTACGAAGAAGTCCTGGCCCCCGGAGTTAATTTTGGTGCTGGCTGGGCTGCTCGGTGGGTACTTCCTGGGCACATCTTTTTGAAGTACACGTGACTTCACTTGACCACCTCTCGGGTGAAGTCCTTAATTGTTGGCCCTTCTTGGGCATCCCAATTTACTAGTGGGAGGGTCATTGTATCGATCCCCTTTTCATTGTATTAGGGATTGATAGTGGGGCCGACGTCTGAGAAGTCCTCCGGGAACCTCCGGAGCTTCAACCTTTCCATCATGCCTGCCATCATCCTGACGTAGTGCTGGATTTGCACCTCCACGTCATCTCGGAAATCTTTCTAGAAATCCTCCATATGGTAGTGATGGGGCTCTGAAGCCTGGGGAAGCGCCGTTGTAATCTTTCTGTGCGAATCAAAATTTTTTCGCGCCAAGTAGAATTCTTCCAAGTTGTAGCTTTTTAGCTTGTTATCCACCTCTTTTGCGGCGGCCAGGCTGCATGAGTAGTTCCCATAGGTGATTGGGAATGGAATATTGGTTACCTTCTTTAAGGCAAAGAGTGCATGCAACTCCATTATTTGCCTGTAATATTCCAAGAGCACGATCTTGTCCCCACAGTGTTTTGGCAACAAGTAGGGTTTCTCGGAGAAGCTAGTGACCCTAATATAGGTGTGCTATTGGAATTGGATGTATTAATGTCCATAGCTCTGGACCAAATTCATCGCCTATATGGATAGGTGGTATCCTGCGTCCCGGGTGGGTGTGAGCAGGTGATAATAAACGAACGCATCGTTTACTCGGTAAAAACTTGGGAAGCTGGCCTCCCATTGAACCTACGGGAAATGGTCCCACGGTGCATTTTTTCCCAGGCTTATCCCAAGCACACCGTCTATAAGTAACCCATGGGTGTGGGGCCTTTGTTGTGCCAGGGCCCAGAAAACATAGGAAGTCATGTAAAATTTCTTCTTCCTAGCCAGTTGAAGGAACTGGGAATTGACGTGGTTTGAAATTATAGCTGCCCAGTCAAAGTGTCCTCCTTTGGTGGAGATGCCGAGGAGGAAGTAATACATCCATTTGTCAAATTCTTGGGCAGAGGGCTTCCCAAAGACCTAGGCCAACGCTATCATTCCCATCTGTATGCTCTCTTTGAACTCAGACCTGGGAATTTCTATCTTCATCCTCTTAGGGTCCCTCTTCGGGACCTTAAGCCAATGAACGTTCATGTATATCCGGGCGGCCTCCTCCAACTGCGTGAATTGGGCCAAGGCATCCGCCCTTGTAACCATAGAAGCCTTGTCAAATTGAGGGATCTCCAGACCCGCCTGGAATGTGTCAGGGTCGAGGGATACCAGGGGAGTAGGGTACCTGGTGGGTTCTATGGCCGCGAGCATAACAACCCAAATAAAAGAGTTGTAATTGGCGGCCATTGTCAAGATAAGCTCCAGAGATTGTACAAAGAACGGGAAACAAGGTGCCTTAAGGATCCTGGAGTCCCCGATATTAATGGCCAGCTGATCTCCAGCCTGTCGCTGGATGTACATTATTTTCACTAAGGCCTGCATTTCTGGCCATGTCCCGACATTGGTGTCGATAATGAGTTTAACTTTGGACTCAATCTTTAATCCTAGGATAACACCATCCTGCACAAACTTCATGGTCAGGGGCAACTTCTCCAGGGCCCTTTCCATTTTGGATTTAACCGCCACCCTGGTAGCCATCACAGAAGGTAGATCTAGACTTTCGGGTGGAGAGGATGCAGATGCTTTAGACATATTTGGAAGTGTACTCTAGAAACCTACAAGGCAAAGCAACCATCAGAATGTATTAACAAATAAATACTATGGGGTTTGGAGATCTTACCACCGTGATGCCTGCTTTTCCTGAAAACTTAGTTTCATTCAAAAAAGAACTGAAAAGCACATGCATTATATGAACTTAAGATTGACTGAACATCTGGGTTCGGGAATTTTATTGCATTCGTTAAGGACACAGGATGGATGACGATAGGAGACCCAGATCCCAGAGAAGTGACTGTTGGTGAGGATGTGTAAAACGGAAAACCGTCAAGCCCACGTGGGCGCCACGTGTATAGGTAATAAATAGGAGTTATGGTGATGACAGGAGAGCCAACTGTCTGAACGCGCAAAAAGTGAAGGCCACTTGGACGGATTTAAATGCGCACATGGGACATAAATGAGGGTCTGGATAGTTTATGGAGGAGAGAGAAAACTACCTATTTGAAACCGGCCGAGGGCCGAGTTTCAAACAGGTGGTATTCTGCTCTTGAAATGAGCTCATGGGTGGAAAACCAGCGACACAAGCAAGTTGACCACCTTGCTAAGCTACCTAAAAGGATATACATAAGATACACACAAAGAGATGAGGGATATATACATGGGGAATAGGAGGATATACACAAATATACAATAGAATCTACACATATACACCGTGGGATGCTATCCGCGGGAAATCGGGCAAAGCATGAAATATACAGCTTTGTACATTATCTACATGCCAACCACACTTGAGGGTGGACAACCCTCTGGCAGAGCCGACCCACCAACGGGCGGCAAAACCAGAAAAAGAAAACAAATAGAACTGAAAGACAACAAAAAAAAAATGGAGAGGGAACACCAGACAAATGAAAAATTGACGGGAAAAAAGGACACCAACCTGAGAATGCCGAAAGGAGGAAAGAAGGAAGTCACCATGGGAGCTCTAAAACAACTATAGCTTCCAAACGACCACAACCCGCCACTACAAAGCACTCACAATTGCCTGAAAAGGATGGAAGTATTTAGCACTGATTATCGTTAATTCTCTGCAAATCACTCTGAAATCGCTCTGAGTGCGTGAGTGTTTTAATAGTGGTAAATGTGAAAGTGACAGATAACTTCTATTTATAGATGTGGTAAAAAGGCAATCCACCTCCTTCTAGCAATCTCTGGACAGGCAAACCTCTGGACCCCAGGCCCAGGGATTCCCTGCGATGATCACCTTAAGAACATCGTGGCAAAGAATCCTGAAATCTAGAGTTCGGCTCCCAACAAAGAACAACCTCCGGGACCGGGATCCTGGAGACAAGAAACTGACCAAACAAAATGTGACAACAGGGAAGAAAACCCCGGAGAAAGAAAACAAAAGGAGAGACAAGGTAAGAGCCGCAAGCAAAAACAACAACAAAAAGGGGGACCCAACATTTTGCACACAAAATGTAGGGACGGGGATGCAGGGCATAACAGGAGGGTTGTTGGAATACTCCTCACAGAGTTTTCAAAATCAACACTAATGGTTCATCTCTGGGGAATCCTGGCCATGCTGACATTGGTGGAGTTATTCGAGATAGTTATGGTGATATTCAATTTATTTTTCTGTTTACATACTAATAATTTAATGTAGCCTCTTTCCATTTTGTATGCTGTTGAGTGTTGTGCTCTTGGATGACAAAGGATTATTTGAGTCTGATTCTTAGGTGGTGGTAGCTCTATTAACTTGGAAATAACTTGAGGGTGTTAGTTGACACTTAGCTTTGGTTATCAGACAAATTCTTCATTTATGTAGCTCCTTGGAATCTGTTTCTTTTATACACATTCCTGGGGAGTGGAATATTATTGCAGATTGCTTGGCCAAATGGGCTTCAGATAAAATGTAGGAGTGGAATATTGTGGATAAGGGGTGATTAATTCATGATATGCTTCATATCTTAGATCAAATAGTGGCAAGAGACAAGATTCTTTAGTGCCCTCTCTTCTCAGCATTCTATTCTTTTGTTTCTCTTTTGTGTTTGAATAAATTTTTACCCCTCTTTTAGTATATATATATATGAAGCTTTCTTTTTTTGTCTTAGTACGGCTGCATATTCCATGTGAAGAGGCTACTTTAGCTCTAGGATGACCAAAAATAACGTTCCATAAAATTTATTTCTATTTGATTTGGAACTTGATACCTTTTCAAAGCATCACTAGTTTCTTTTAACATAAAAGAAAAATGTGTTTTCTAAACATCATTTTCATTATGGGTCTCTGTTTAAGTTTTATCTTTATTTTTCTGTCGACGTATCCCTTGAACCTCTTATAGGTGTAAGTGCTAGTCTATCTTAGCTATAAGATATATTTTCTTGTTTTTCTAGTATTAGATCACAACTTATTTCTATTAGTGGTCTCTTATCTGTAGTTAGCCTTCCATTTAATTAATTTCAACCCTATAATATGATTTTGGTTAGGTGTAGCACAACCAAATTTTAGATTATATTGATCTTATCTGTAGTTATCCTTCCACTTAATTAGTTTTAACCCTATAATATGGCTTTGGCTAGGTGTAGCACAACCAATTTATATATATTATTGATGAAACACATGTATATGTAAGGTCTAGCGTTCCATATAGGATACAAACGTCCAAAATAAATTACAAAGTCACATATTCGATATAAAAATAGATTTATAATAATTAAATAATTACATTATTTTATCAAACAAGGATGATACATCATCACCAAGTAACATTTTTCTCCAACTTGTTGATACATTAAGAAATAAATCACATAAGAGATACGATAGACAACTAAGAGGTCGAATTCATCAAATATATGATGAAGTGATACTTTAATCATTCTGTCTCCTTAAGGCTCAAACTACTCTCCATCTTCTGTAGTTGAGACAAGAATGGGGTCCAAGCACTTTTATGCCCAACCACGGAGTGTTTAGCTTCTCTAGTGCTCAACATGAAAGGTTGAGCGCCTGACCTTGCACGAGGAACCTAGCAAATCAGAATCGACAGGTCCGATGGAACTTGGTGCAACATTGTGACCTATCTATATTTCACCTATGAAAATGTAACATCTACACAATGATATGGCAAGGAGAAAGTATAAAATGCATATATAGTATCAAAATATGTAACATCGCTTTGGCCAAAGCATAATTTATGCCAGTTACTTGATAGATAGAGATTTTTTTGAAATAATAAATTCAATACCCATCCTTCCCTGATATTCCACATTCGACATCCATCCATAAAATAAAACCATCATACAAGCATTTAGAAAACTAACGCATCACTCACTTAGAACTCATCTTCGATGCAAAGGAAACTACCTTTCCTAAAATGAGCATACGAGCATATAGCGTCTGAAATAAATATTCATGTAACATTTAAAAGAAATTAAATCAAGAAAGGTCATCACTTCTAAGTATGACAAAGACAACAATACTAACTCTAAGAAGTTTTTAAGGTTACTCATTCCACATACTAAGCTCATTTGGTTGCTGGAACTGGGAAATTCAAATACCAGAATTCCCAAATTCACAGTTTATTTTTTAAAAAATGAATATGGAATTGGATTTTCCAAATTCTAATTTTGGCCCAAAATGAGCATATGAATCTTCCACCTCAAAAGGTGGAATTGGAAAACCAATTCCAATTCCACTTTTTGATAAATCA
>MU224027.1:2053056-2069273 GCA_018584345.1 Thuja plicata | reverse complement strand
TGAAGGTTCACATATCGTATTTTCCCTTATTTGTAGTTTTTTTTACAAGGAATGGTTTTAGACTTTTCTGGAATCCCCTCTGTTCGCCGAAGTGCCTAGGGTTATCTGGAGTTGAATTTGCGGACTCCTGGCGATTTTCTGCTGTCACCTCTATAGTTGGGTTTGATTGTAGTTTGACATTTGTGTTTTTCAGATTTGGAGGTCTTTGAGCGTCTATTTGTAGGTATGTTCATTGCAGAATATCCTCCATTACCTATCATAATGTACTCTATACTGATATTATATATTAAGCTCGATTGTTTGTGCTTTCCTTATGTAATAATATTCATCTAAAAATTAAAAAGAAAAAAAAATTAAAAAAATTATTAAAAAAAAAAAACCTTATTCCAATTCCAGGAAACGAACGGAGAAAATGCATCTTCTCACTCATCTTCCAGGTGAACCAAACTGTCCAGCCATATTTGTAAAACCATTTTCCGGATTTAAAATTTCCTGAATTGACTAATTCCAATATTACATAATTCCAACATTCTGTAATTCTAGAAACCAAATAAACCCTAAATTCCTTTCCAAAATAAATACTATAAAATAATTCTCTTAATAAAATAATTCACCATTAAGTAATTCCTAATTATAAAATTATATTTCACCACATGATTCCCCCCTTTTTTAAAGAAACCACCCCTCCATATTAAATAGTTTGGAGGGAGTTGTAATAGTCCCAGCTCTAAACATTTTAATTTATTTAAAAATTAGATGAAGTTCTACTCCATTTAATTTAATAAAGAGATAGAAACCATTAACCAATTATAATTGTATGACATAGGCTATGCATTTTTTTTCAAACTTTCATTTAATCTTTTTTTTTTTTTCCTTTTTAGACTTATTTTATTTTATACTTAAGAGGTTACCAAAAGATCCATTTAAAAAATAAATTCTATTTTGTTTATTAAAAATATCTAGTTCTTGTGATTTAACTATAAATGGGTAAATAAGAATAGATTCCTTTTATATTCATGAAATTACTTCATTCCCAAAATAATTATTTGATTTCTATTATTCTTAATATTTTACACATTAATCTTGAATGATGAAATTTGCAACTCAATGAAAGAGATTTTTGAGGATAGATCTTTACATATGTCTGAGGTAAAGGATAATATTATTTGGTGTGCGGCCAAGAGCGGGAACTATTCAACAAAGATGGGGTATAAATTACTCATCAATGAGGAAACAACAAATGAATGACCATAAAAACTATGTTGGGATAAGGATTTCTTACAAAAAGCTGGAGCCTTTGCATGGATAGCTATTCAAGGGAAGATTCTGACAGGAGAGCGAAGAAAGAAATATGGTTTTGTAGGACCAACAATGTGTCCAATATGTAAACAAGCGAGGGAAGATGTTGACCACCTCTTTTTCCAGTGTGAATTTTCCCAACAATGCTGGGAGATGATTAGATCAAAATTAAACTTCATTGGACCTATGCCAAACTCTCTTTTAGATATATTTAAGTGGTGGCTATGTAACCCTTGGAGATCTACTTTATCAAAAATATGGACTGTCTACCCCTCAATAATCATATGGGAGATGTGGAAAGAATGAAATAATTTTTTTTTTCAGGAAGCTTCTGAATCTGTGGAGAATATTACATCGGATCAACTCTTCAATCAAGGAAGTAACAAGTTCAACGGTAAGTAAGTGTCATGCTAATACCATTTTCTCATCTTGGGATAGTTCAATAGATAAACAATGACCGAGAATCAAAATCTGGTATAGGAATGATGGTAGTCAATCAGACATAATGAAAGCATGTCAAAATGATATAAAGTGGTTTCCTCTTGATATAGGATGGATCAAGATAAATTTTGATGGATCCTCGAAAGGGAATCCCAAAATCTCAGGCACATGGACTATTTCTAGAAATAGTAATGGGGAGATGTTGGCACTTTCAACTCAAAGAATAGGGATAGGGATAAATAATGTGGTAGAGGCTCAGGCAGCTCTGCTAGAAGTTAAACCGGGATATAGGATGGGGGTGGAGAAAATACATTTGGAAGGAGATTCAAAAGTAATTATAGAAGCTATCAAAAAATGACATTCACAAACATGGTTCATAAACAATATTATAAGGGAGGTGGGATCTCTTCTCCATAAACTTAAAGAGTTCAAAATCAGTCATACTTTAAGGGAGGGCAATGTAGAAGCTGACAAAGTAGAAAATTGGACGAGAACCTTTGAAAAAATGGATAAACCTATATGTGAAGATTTCATGAACATAGGAAATAACATTAATAATATTTCTTAAAGTAAAGATAGCCTTTATGACACCACAAAAAAATAATGCCGAAATTAATGGGTTCAAATTAGGAATTAAATCAAAGGAAAATATTCAATTTGCATGTTGGAAAGGACATGGATGATGACACTCTTGTATTGAAAGATGTGGTAATGATGAGTGTCAAGACAGGTGAGGAAATATCATTAAATAATCAACATACTTTATGATCAAAGAGGATGGTGTGAAGTGACGACTCACACAAATTAAGAAATTGATTTTGATGGAAGTGATATCACTTTGGCGTTAAAAGCCAATTATCCTCAAATTAATCATCAATGCATAAAGCGGCATAACAAAGAGTGCAATAGAGAAGTGCATAGAAAAAAGGAAGCTACTTTTTGCATTGATTCTGAGAAGCAAATGAAGGCTTTAAAAGGACCGACTAGTTTTGAACGAGTTAAAGGTCTGTTGAATATCAAAATAGGTTAGATGGTGGAGGGTGTTTTGAAGGTAATTGGCCAACAATTTCAAGAACAAAGGATTAAGCGGTAGACTAACCTGGATGTTATATCAGTTTTAATTGCATGGGGCTTAGAAATTAGGGAGGAAACATAGGAGGTGGGCCGAATCACGATGAAACTATTTGATAACAATGTGCTAGGTGAGATTGAATCAATTATCAAATTGTTAATCCCTGGAATAGGGAAAGACATTTCAGAATGCTTTGTAGAGGATGATGACATATGCCAATATGGACTGATTCCTTTCTTAAGGTGGAGGCCGAAAGTGGACAAGCCTTTGATGGTTAGGAACGCCATGGAGGTCTGGAAACATGTAAAGGATGAAGTTGCAATGCATGAGCACATGGAAAATGAAAAGGTGGAGAAAATAATGGTGAATGTGCCGCTCAAACATCGCACCTAGAGCGACCGAAGGGGAAGGAAAGTGGTTGAAAGGTAAACCTCCCGTAATGCAAGGTGGTTTTTTGGAAATTTTGAAATTTTCTCTTGACGCATGATAGATCAAACCAACCACAATCAATGCCGAAGAGAGCAGTTAGCAATGATGATGGCCTAAATTCTGTAGTAGAAAGGGTAGAATTTAAAGCAATATTGTAGAAACCTAGTTAAAGATATGGCCATAAAGCTCAACTGTAGGTTTTTTTGAACATCAATGTTTATGGATACATGTTTATGTAAGGACAAATGTTGTAGAATTTAGGGGAAGGATAAATACTAGAAAAGTTATAGATTTTATATGCTGCAGGATATAATAGTATATTTTATAGTTTGTAAAAGGAGAACAAACTCCTATAGAAGAAGGGACTATAGAATAGTTGTAGACAGAACTATGATGTAATCATGATGTAACTTTTTTTATATCAATTAAAAACCTATTATCGACAAAAAAAATGTTTTGCACATTAATTTGTCAAAGTTAAAAATCATTTTTTTCTTAAGCATTGTTTTTTGAAACATAGGAATATTCATTCCTAATGTATGACATTATTTATTTGATATTGTATATTAATTCTTGTCACAACCTTATTATTATTATAATTCATAATTATTTAAATACTATTTCCCTTTATATTTTAAAATGCATTATTAAAGCTCAACTACTATCTAGATAGTTTGTCATTATAATATTTATTATAACATTTATGAAATAATAAAATTTCATTTTAATAGATAGAAACATTGATTTTATAAAAAGGAAAGTAAATTAAAAAAAAAAAGAAAGGTTCATTAAAGACAATGAATCTTAAAAAAAAATAAGAAAGTTACTTTAAGAAGAGAGGGAGAAAAGTTTTATATTTAAAAATTTACTAATTAATACAACTCTAAACAATTATCTCACTTTCCCATAGATTGAATCTTATCTAAACATACCACATTTTACATTGACAAATGGACATGGTGACTAGACAATCAAAATCCATTCCTTCGATTTAAATTTAATTACATTGTTCTGATTAAGTAAAAAAAGGTTTTACAAGGACCCAAAACCTTTACAAGAGTTAATACAAATTTTCAAAAAAGTTCAGTAAAATCTGTGCCATAGCACCTAGCACGGAAAGAATAGAAGCAAACAAGCTAACAACCATATAAAAAATTCCCACAGATACACAATAAGGACAAGGACAATAAAAATAAAAAGGATAGAAAATAGTAAAAGACAACTACATGCCCTCCACCATTTCCTAGGCCTAAACGACCATGATCTGCATCTGGTTAACCAATTTATTAAGGTCTTCAGTTTCCTTGTCCACCTTTGGACTCATATTCTTTGTGCTTGCCCTTGTGCAAGTTCCCAGTCCTGTAATCTCCTTCCCCTCTCTGCAGTCCTTTTCCCCTTTTTCCTGATCTAGCTTGTCCATCAGGATCTATGCATGTCTTGTATAAGCCTTTAGGCTCACCAAACATTGCTCCCCAATTTTGTTGACCGTTTCCTCCAGTTTTTCAACCTTTATGTTCAATTTGTTAATTTTCTCTGCGCTGTCCTCATCCTCAGCCCTATCAATGAAATCCTTCAATTGTTTCTCCATTCTTCCCACTTTTCTCACAAATTCCACCTGGGATTCCGAGTTCCCCACAACCTCTTTCATTTCATCTAGGCAGTCAGCCATTGGTTTCTCTCCAATTCCTATGCTTTTTACGATATTAATCTCGGCCCTCATAACTTCAATTTGTCTTTTCATATTCACATTGTCTTCAATCAAATGACTTACCATACCCATGAAATCTGCAATGCAGTCCTTTCTTTGCTTGATATCATCTGGCATATGGTAGTTGCCCGTTTCCTCATTATCATTGTACTCTGTTTCTTCATGCCCTGTTTTCTCTTTTGCTGTTCTTTTTTCCAGATTTTCCTTCACCTTTTCCTCCTCCTTTTGCTCATCAATTTCCATATTCCCCTTTTGGTTTGGGTTCTCTTCATTGTCATGTTTTTTGTCCTCCCTGTCACCACCTCTTTCATCCTCCCCAGGGTTCTTCTCAGCATTCTATTTTTTTCGAGGAGACGACGATTCTCCTCTTGCTAGGTTTTTTTTATCTTTTTGGCTAAACTTGTTCCTTTCCATACCTTCTCCCCATTTTCTCTTTTTGATATCTTTTTTGTCCTCCTTCTCTTCCTCCTCATAATCCTTCTTAGTTTCAGATTCTTCCACCATAGTCTTTTTCTTCTTCACCTTTTTACCCTTTTTCTTTTTCATTTTGCTTTCCTTCGTCTTATCATCATCTGTTTCCTTATCTGTATCAGAGCCCTCAGAAAAGGGCTTCTTCTGGCTCTTCTTAGACAAGGAACCCTTCTTTGCAGTGTTTTTTTGGGGTTTTGTATCCCCAAAAATAAGGAAAAATAATTAAATATTCTTCAAAGATTCATTCATAAGAAATTATACCACAAAAAAGGCCTGCCGAGATGAAAAAAGATAATTCTCCCTCCACTTTACTAACGACTATATACTCCAATATCTAATTCTTTTTTTTTAGTTTAAAAAAAGTGTCTTCACTACCAAAAATACAACCCAAAATAGGAATTAATGAATGAAGATTTTTAATGACATCCACGAGACCATCGGTCTAAGGGAACATGAATCAAAGCCCTAAACTAACTCAGTCTTTTCCATATTTGATCTCCTGCTGTGAATCTTGATAATCAAACTAGCTGTCCGCTTGATCTTATCCTCCTCAAATAAACTATACATGCTGCTTGCCTTCAGGATGAACTCATACTAAGATTTAATTTCCTCCTAAGCCATGCACTCAAAGAGAAATTTCCATTTAGTCTCAATCACACCTTTGTCGTAGAACCTGCAAATCCTCTCTTCCCATTCCTCTTTGGGTCTTTTCTATCTACCTATCTCGCATATGAGATTATGCGAGCCCATTCTGAGCTTAGCCACCAACACTCCAGGCTTACCTTTAATAGCTTCCCCTACGTAGGCCTTATCCCCATGCTCACGAGAGGGGTTGAACACTTCTATATAATGTGTCTTTTTCTGACCCATGTTATTAGACCACATGGCATTATGAAATTTGCCCATGAAATTTTTTTTTATTTGCACATTGGTATTCATACAATCTTGTAGCTTGATGCTCCACATACTCAACCAATTTATGTTTTTTTTCATCCAAGTCTTCTTCCTATGAGCCAAACCTTCTTTCATTGCAATTTTGGGCCATCGTTTGTTATCCATATTTTCAAGTTTTTTTAAATTACTTATTAATCAAGTTATCACTGCCGCCTCCAATGGGAAAATGTCAGCTTCCGCTAATAGAATTTCATAAGGCACTGAGGCTTTGACCTTGATACTTCTAGTGATTAAGTTCTTTTGAATCCTCTCTAATTGTCTCCACCCACACTTTGTCATGCTGCCCCAAACCTCACAACTGTAAAGCATAACCGACGTGACCAACAAACCAAAAATAGTTTTCTTGGTTTTTCGGTCCCAAAGCTCAACATTTCTGCATCTATTATGAAGCAGATAGGAGGTTTTCCATCCTCCATGTACCCTTTTTTCTCTACAAGTCTCCCAGCTGAGCCTATAATGGAAGTCAATCCACAAATATTTGTATTCTTTCACAATCTCTAACAAGCTTCCTTCGAAAAGAAAATTAGTATGTTTCTCCTTTCTTTTCAGAGAAAAAATCATGATTTTTGTCTTGGTAATGTCCACCTGCATCCCCACTTCTTGACAAAAGCATTCCAAAGCCTCTAACTATTCTCTTAATCTTGGAGCCATTTTTGATATTAAGATAAGATTTTCGACGTATAAAAGAAGCTTCACCACATACCTTGGCGTATGGACCCTCTCACCATCAATTCTGTCTAACCAAGATTGAAGTTTATCAATATATAAACTAAGCAGAGTGGGGGATAATGGGCACCCTTGCTTCATACTAATGTCACTACCAAAGCACTCAGAAATACCATCTTTAGTTCTGATTTTGGCTCTAACTCTCTCATAAAGTCTATGCACTTCTTTTCTATACACATTCAGAATGCCTAATTCTTCCATTATGCTCCATAGCTTGTCTCTAGGCACTGTATCAAAGGCTTTCTTGAATTCCACAAAGAAACAATAAGTTTCTCCCCCTGGTTGTCCCATATTTTCTCTATCAAATGCCTAAGAGTGACACAATGATTGATAGTAGAATATCTCAGTCTGAAACCCGCTTTCCCTTTTTCTCTTTTTACTTCCCTTCCACCCAAATGTTGATTCTACGTTCAACCATGCTCCCAAAAAGTTTTCCAAAAAGAGGGTTAACCATGATAGTGCGATAATTAGACAGATTATTAATGTCCCCTCTTAAATAGAGGGATAACCACACTAGTAGTTCAGCCAACCAGAAAACCATCATGAATGACCCTGTTAAAGACTGCTTTTATGTGAGGGGCAAGGAGATCAACTGCCCACTTTAGAAATTCAGCTTGAAGCCCATCAATGTCATTTGCCTTACCATTTTCTAGCTTCTTTATTCCTTGTTTGATATCATCTACCATGAAAATATCCAATGAAGTGTTCACAATAGGAGGGGGGTTCTTCTCATGAATTCACTCATAAAGTGACTTTGCATATTCTAACCATTGAGCATCCGTAATACTATTTTCAGTTTGTTTCTTCCTTTGCTGCAATTCTCTCCAAAAGTCTTTGGGATTGTGTTTTCTCAAAGATATTATCTCTCTCCATCTTACATTTACATATTCCTCTTTTTTTAGTTTGGATCAGTTTTACATATTTCTTCTTGACTTCTATGCTCGTGTCTTTCCCTTTTATAGATCTCTTGGCTACCTTGCACTCTTCATCATACCACAGGTTAGCCGGAAAAGTATTGGATGTCCTCTTTCAAATGCGAGATCTTTTACATGTCTTTAACACCTTGTGTATCATAGAAATCGACAACAAGCTGTTGTGTACATGCTTAAAAGTACCCCCTTATCCCCTTTTTCCTGTCTTAGTTGATACCAATTTATGCTACTCTAAAATAAATAACACCAATATTTTATGAGTTGCCCTCTTTTCGCGAGTTTATGCCTTATATATATGAGTTTATGGTTCATTCCTTTATTTTTTCCCTCCATATTTTTTAACGTGAGTACCTTCATACATTCAATGTAAAATTCTTTATTGTTTTAATTGTATGAGGAATATTTAGTTTTAATTGTGTGAAGCTTTTTTTTAGTGTTTGAATGGTGTGAAGAGTGAAATTAATGTGAGAATATTCATTCAATAAGAGCTCTTTTTTATTTATTCATTTTTTAAATTAAAGATTTCACATTTGCATATTTTTAGCTTAATAATTGTGCATCCTAATTAAAATTAAAATTATACATATAAATCACAGTAGAATATGAGTATATATATAAAGCAAAATAATACTAAAACACAATTATTATTATTATTTTGATAATATAGTGAATGGAAAACTGGATAATATAGTGAAATAAAATATGATAATCATTTCAAACACACACACACACACACACACATTTTAAAAAATAGAATTTGTAGATAAGGTTAGAAATCTATTTAAAATAAACATAAATGACTACCTAGGTGAGTGTGTGAGTGTCAGGTTTTCATCAAACCAACCCCTGCCAAAAATCTAGCCACCTCTACTTGGGCCACATTCTTGCCTTCAATTCTTGCCATCACTTTCAACACTCAAGTTTTCATCAGTAGGGTTAGCTCATAAAACATAATCTCAAACCAATTATGCATCAATAATATTAATTCATTTACAATTTGACCATTCATAAGCATGGAATCAATTTGCATGATACACATAAATCAAAATTAATCCATAGAACATTATGCATATTAACCATATATCAATTATGTATAATCACCAGTCAAAATAAGTTCATAATCCATTATCTGAAATGTATGTATTCAAAACGAGTCCACTAAATAGTCAAAGTCAAAGAAATTCTATACTATCTCTTGATGACTAGGAAATATAAAATAGAGATGTGACATCCTTCCCCACTAGAAAGAGACATCATCTTGGTGTCTTACTAAACATAAAGGGATACACACACTTATGCATAATATATATAAAATATAAAAGATTCTCTAAAATCAAATCTGGGAAGGAACGCTCAATGTCATCAACATTCTCCCATGTAGCATTATCTACTGAGTACTAGTCCTACTGGACCTTATATTGTAGTATCTCTCTGTTTGTGAAATCTGATTGTGTGCCTATCAATAATTTGAGTGGGCTCCACTAGCATCACCCTTGGGTCTTGAACTTGTAATGCATGCGAATCAATAATATGAGGTGCGTTAGGATGATAAGATTTAAGTAAAGATACATGAAAAAGATCATGGATACGAGATGGAGATGGTGGCAGAACAAGTCTATATGAAACTGGGTTGATCAATTCAAGAACATCAAAAGGACCCACATTTCTTGGTGCAAGCTTAGATGACTTGCCAAAAGAGATTTAAATTTAATGAGGTTTGACCCTTAAGAAAACCTTATCTCCTTCCTAGAATTTTATCAAGATTTTGATTCTTATCAATATAGCTCTTCTGTCTATTAGATACTTCCTTCAATCTACCCTTTATTAAATTCATTTTCTCTTCCATCTCCTTGAGCATGTCTAGACCTATCACAATCCTGTCCTTCACTCTATCCCATCTAACGAGAGTGCAATTTCCTCCCATAGAGTGCCTCAAAATGTGTCATTCCTAATGATGCATGATAAGAGTTATTGTATGCAAATCCTACCAAGGGAAGGTATTTTTCCCACTAGTATTGTTGATCCATACAATACATTCTAAGAAAATATTCCATAATCTAATTTACTCACTCTATCTGCCAATCTATCTAAGGATGATAGGCAGTACTAAAATTCAACTTGGTTCCCAAAGAAGCATTCAAGGTTGTCCAAAACCTTGAAGTCATCTTTGTATTTCTATCTGAATATATCCTCCACAAATTTCTTTTCCAAAGTCAAAAAACCATCCCTTAGGTACTCCATGCAACCTGAATATCTCTTGTACAAATTTCTTTTCCAAAGTCAATGAACCATCCCTTAGGTTCCCCGGTATAAAATGTGCTACCTTGGTTTGTTTTTTAATAACTACCAATATCACATCATATCGATTCCTAGTCATAAGAAATCCCTAAATGAAATCCATGCTAATCAATTTCCACTTGTACTCTGGTACATCACATGGATATAACAACCCTTCTAGGTGAATATGCTTAGCCTTGAATCACTTTCATTCTAAAAACTAGGCCACATGTTCTTTGACATCTCTCTTATGCCCTGGCAAAAAATATAAAGATCCCATGTCTGCTACCATCTTATTTACACAGGGATGCCCTGAATAAGGTTTACTATGCATCTCATCTAAAACCATCTTCCTCAATCCTACTTGGTTAGGAACATACATTCTCCCTTGATATCTTAATATTCCATCTTGATTAAAAGCATACTCGTCAAAATGATAATCTTATGAATCTTCCTTTAGCATTGATTTGACCAATGAATAATGGTCATCATCTTGAAAATTCCACAATACATTTTGCCTCAAGTTTTTTCTAGTTGAAGCTATGACTTAAAGATGTCTCCTCCTATTGAGAGAATCAACTACTATGTTATCCTTACCTTGTATATATTCTATTCCAAAATCATACTCACTATGGAACTCAAGCCACCGTCTCTAACGAGCATTTAGATTGGGCTATGTAAAGATATATTTTAGTCCCAAATGACCAATCTTTAATTCAAATGGATTCCCTAAAATGTAATGCCTCCACATCTGCAAGACATGTACTATCACAACCAACTCCAAATCATTAGGTGCATAATTAAGTTCATATTGTTTTTTGGTTTCTATGCTCATATGCCATCACTTGGCCATCCTGCATTAACAGTCCACCACCTACACCTTCACACGATGCATCTATAATCACTCTAAACTATCCATTAGGGTCAAGTATAATTAATATAGGAGATGAGGTGAGCTTCTTTTTCAAAAATTGGAAAGCCCATTCACATTCATTAGTCCATTCATATCTCTTTCCAGTCATCTAAAGGGATGTAATTGGTGATGCTATTTTGGAGATTCACTCCACAAACTTCCTTTAATAACCAACAAGACACATGAAACTTCATAATTCCTTGATGCTTTGAGGAGATGGCCATTACACAATAGCCTTTATTTTATCAGGGTCAATTGCAACTCCATCAAATGATATAATATGACCCAAGTAGTGTACCTTCTTTTGGTAAAAGGAACACTTAGATAGTTTTCCATATAAATTCCTATCTCTTAGACATTGCAAAATGATTCTAAATTTTTTCTCATGCTCCTCTAATGTCTTAGAGTATATCAAAATATCATCTATGAATATTAGCACAAAATCATCAAGACAATCTCTAAACACATTGTTCATCAAGTTCAAAAATGTTGCAGGTGCATTTGTTAGATCAAAGGGTAGGACAACAAACTCATAATGTTCATATTGGATCCTAAATACAGTCTTTTCTATATCTTCCTCCTTAATTTAGAGTTGGTGATACCTTGATATCAGATCAATTTTGGACAAAATTGTGGCTCCCTTTATTTGATCGAATAGTTCATCTATCTAGGCGAGAAGATACCTATTCTTGATATTAGCCTTGTTTAGAATCCTATAATCGATGCATAAATGCAAGGTACCATCCTTCTTCTTAACAAAAATCACTGGTTCTCCCCAAGGTGATACACTGGGTATGATGAACCCTTTGTCTAAAAATACTGGAAATTGCACCTTCAACTCATACAACTTGGTTGTAGTCATCCTATCGAGAGTTTTGGATTGAGGCTTGGTTCCTAGAAGTAAGTCTATAGAAAACTCAAACTCCCTCTTTGGAGGCAATTCAAGTAATTTCTCTAGAAACACATCTTAGAACTCTTTTCAAATATGATAGTTATCTATTGATTGAGTGGTGCTATCTAAGTCCTTAACATGCATGACATAAATCACACACCCCTTCCTCTGTTCTTTCTTCAATTGCATTGCTGAGATTTGTCTTAGTTCAATGGGTCTCTTCACACCCCTTATCTCTATAGGTTTCCCTATATCATAAAGGAAATTCACTAATTTTTCCCTACAATTGATTATTGCCTTAAGCTTTGATAACCAATTTATGCCTAGGATGACATCATATGAGCCTAAAGGGGGTACACAAAGGTTTACTTGAGTTAGGAAGCTTGGAAGTTCCAACTCGCTACAGGCTAAACATTGCTCCACCCTTCGCTTAGCTCGATTCCCATATTGAACTATCTAATGTTTATATATATAAACAAATCTAATAGGTAATTTAGATGAAACTTTTGGATCAATAAAATAGTTATTAGCTCTTGTATATTTTAACATAAACACTTGTTGGTCAAATAAGTTTACCTATAATATGAATTAGAGTAGCTTGGAGTTCAACCTATCTATTGTCAACCACTGCATGGATATGGTGTTGTGCTTGACCTTGTTGTCCTTTACCGTTTTTCTTGCCTATGGACTAGGGACATGTGTTTGCATATTGATCTCCCCCACACACATAACATCCATCAAGGGGTCCCTATCTTCCTTTAGGATGGTTTCTCTTGAAATTGTTCCTATTATTACTCCAGTTATTCTAATTTTGATTTTGATTATTATTGTTCTTGTTTGAATTTCCACCAAATTTCCTTGTCCTCTTCTCTGTGCACCATTTGTTCTCTGAGGTTCCTGATTTGATGATGTCCTCCCCTATTTTGATTTCTTCCATGCTAGGCCTCTGACTCTTCAAGGATATTGAAAGTTTTTGAAGCTTCTATTCTTGTTTGATGACTTTCTCATATGCCTGGTCCATCGTTAGGGGATTGTGAATATCCACATCTATACCAACTTCAGACCTCAAATCCAAGTCTTTTCCTCATTCCATATAGTTTTACCATTAAAGGTAGGAGGAGTGACATTTTTGAGGTGTCTACTAAGCTCATATGCAATCCTACCCCTGTTGTTCACTGGTCTTGTAACCCTAAGATTTGCCTCTCTTTTTATCTCCTTCTTTCTTCTATCCTCTTCTCTCTTTCTCTTATTTCAATCTTTGATCCTCCTCCATTTTTGTTTGTTCCTCACTATGAGGATTATCCTCTTGAATTTCCATCATATCATATTCTAGGTGATCCGCGTGGTCACCTTGTTGAGTCAAGAAAGGATTATGTCCATATTTGATTAGGCTCATTGTTAAGTCCATTAATTGACCCAACCCTATTGGTATTTTTGGTTTGCATGGTGAAAGACCAAATCCTTCACCAAAAAAATGTACACTTTAGTGATATAAAACCTAGGCCCTAGAGTTTAACCTAGCACTCTGATACAAAATGTATGGTCTAGTGTTCCACATAGGATACAAACATCCAAAATAAATTACAAAGTCACATAGTCGATATAAAAATGAATTTATAATAATTAAACAATTACATTATTTTCTCAAACAAGGATGATACATCGTCACCAAGTAACATTTTTCTCCAACATGTTGATACATAAAGAAATAAATCACATAAGAGATACAATATACAAACAACAAGTCGAATTCATCAAATATATGATGAAGTTATATTGTAATCATTCTGTATCCTTAAGCCTCAAACTACTCTCCATTTTTTGTGCTCAAGATGGGAATGGGGTCCATGCATTTTTTCCCAACCACAGAGTATTTAGCTCCCCCAATGCTCAACATGAAAGGTTGAGCTCCCGACCTTGCACGAGGAACCTAGGAAATTGAAACCGGTAGCTCAGATGGAATATGGTGTAACGTTGTAACCTATCTACATTTCACCTATGAAAATGTAACATCTACACAATGATATGATAGGGAGAAAGTACAAAATACATATATAGTATTAAAATATGCAACATCACTTTGGCTAAAGCATAATTTATGCCAGTTACCCGATAGATAGGCATTTGTTTTAAAAATAAATAAATTCAATACCCATCCTTCCCTGATATTTCGCATTCGACACCTGTCCATAAAATAAAAACATCATACAAGCATTGAGAAAAGTAATGCATCACTCACTTAGAACTCATCTTCGATGCAAAGGAAACTACCTTTCCTAAAATGAATATACTAGCATATAGCGCATGTAGTAAATATTCATATAATATTTAAAAGAAATTAAATCAAGAAAGGTCATTACATCTAAGTATGACAAACAAGCAATGCTAACTCTCTAAGAAGATTTTAAGGTCACTCATTCTACATACTAAGTAATTCTCTAAATTCATTTCCAAAATAAATGTTGTAAAATAATTCTCTTAATAAATTCACCATAAAGTAATTCCTTATTATAAAATTACTTATAAAAAAAAAGAAACTTACCCTCCATATTAAATAATTTGGAGGAAGTTGTAATATTCCAAAATCTAAACATTTCAATTTATTTAAAAATTGGAAGAGATTATATGACATTTAATTTAATAAAGAGATAGAAAACATTAACCATTATAATTGTAGGATGTAATCTATGTGAATTTTTCCAAATTTTCACTTAATCTTATTTTTTTAAAGGTTTGTTTTGTTTTATACTTAAGAGGTTACCAAAAGTAAGTCTTTCCCTACCATCAAAAGATATTTAAAAAAAAAGAAATAGATTTTTCCTATAATCAAGGGATCTCCATTTAAAAAAATTCTATTTTGTTTATTAAAAATATCTAATTCTTGTGATTTAACAATAACACAATCCTTTGTTGTCAAGGAAACCCTATTAAAGATAAAACCCTAGTGGGAATTAGCACCCACAAATGATGCATTGAGAGTATAGTATCCCTGTTAAAAGATTTAGCCCTGTTAGGATCTTATTGATGCATTACAATACACAGTCCCTATTAAAGGACAAACCCTGTTAAGAGTCAAGATTAACAATGGGCTCACTGCCTAGACACAATGCCTAAAAAATGTTAAATCCACACTCAGGACTTACTATTTGAATATAAATTTATATGAGATATACAATCTAGTGAACTGTTTGATAGAAACTATCTTGGCTGATGACATTATTTTTCCATTAGTATACTCACTAAAAAACATAGACTGAAAGCATTACCGACAGACAACAAGCATTACCGGTGAACCACAAGCAGTACCGGTGAAATGCAAGCATACCTGACAAAACAAAGATTTTGAAAAAAATGCTAAGTATAAAAGTGACAAGCATCACCGATGACCACAAGCATCACCAGACACCAAAAGCATCACCAGTGACACAATTTTCAAAACATACCCGACAAGGAACATAAAAGACATACCCGACGACAAGTTCAAGAAAGGAACACCGACGACCAAGAAAATTGACCATTAGAACCGACAGACAGATAAAGAACTCGCAAATTGTGGATTTGAGTTCTACACGACGGATAAATAAATTTAATTCTATTTATAGAGTTTTATTTTGTTTTAAATCATAATTTGATGGTCATGCAAGCTTTATGTAAATGCTTTAAAGCATCCTAACAGATCTAAAGCATATCTAACTAAAGATCAAGGTCAAGTTGTATACCTTGGATCTAGAGTTAACTTGTGATGCATAAATCAAGAATTGAATCTAAATTAGTATAAATAGATGTTCATACTCAATTGTAAGAACATGAATTCTTTATGAAAGATAGCCATGAAGAGAATCTAAAGAGGAGAAAGCAGAATTCATACAAAGATCAGAAATAGAGTACATCAATTTTCAACAACACTCAGAGGCTACCGACGAGTAGATAAAGGTATTATTCAATCATGGAAAGATGATTACTAATATGTATGAAACTTTATAGGATCTGTTATCATCAATTGAAGATTGCATTTATCATCAGATCAAAGACTTATGTAGTTGCATTCTAACAAGTGCATCACATCTAAAATCCTTTTGTAGAAGGTGGACTTAACCGTTCTT
>MU224027.1:2014266-2046053 GCA_018584345.1 Thuja plicata | reverse complement strand
TGGATCTAAAGCATATCTAACTAAAGATCAAGGTCAAGTTGTATACCTTGGATCTAGAGTTAACTTGCGATGCATGAATCAAGAATTGAATCTAAATTAGTATAAATAGATGTTCATACTCAATTGTAAGAACATGAATTCTTTATGAAAGATAGCCATGAAGAGCATCTAAAGAATAGAAGGTAGAATTCATGCAAAGATCAGAAACAAAGTACATCAGTTTTCAAGAACACACAGAGGCTACCGACGAGCAGATAAAGGTATTATTCAATCATGGAAAGATGATTACTAATATGTATGAAGCTTTATAGGATATGTTATCAGCAATTAAAGATTGCATTTATCATCAGATCAAAGACTTATGTAGTTGCATTCTAACAAGTGCATCACATCTAAAATCCTTTTGTAGAAGGTGGACTTAACCGTTCTTTCCAAATCTCTTAATAGAGTGCACACTTAACAGTGTTGCTAAAGCTTCAAATGAAGTAGATCTTAATAGGTCTCCATTGTAATACTCCTAACAGGGTAGGTTATCAGAAGTGACCAAATTGTAAGCCTTAACTGACCCCTTCTTATCTGCAGATAGTGAAGTTTGTGGGTAACAATCCCCACTCCAGTTTTTACTTCCTTAACAGGATTTTTCTGCGATATCATATCTTGTGTCATGTGTTATCTATTTTCATGAATTTTTGTGTTATGGTTACATACTAAAAATAATGTATGATATGATTACATATGCGTGAAGAAAGATGAACAGTTAGATAAGTTAAATTACAAATTGATGACTAAGGGTTAATGGGCTAACCAAGAAAAGTTTTAGAGGTACTAATTCACCCCTCCCCTCTCAATACATCATCTCAATATAGTTCCAACATTGGCTTGGTAATTTCCAATGAAGTAACATAATCACAACCTCTTCTCTACATCCAATAGAATTCTCACAAACAATCTCATAGCTTCCACACTTCGCTATCTCTTGTATAATCACACTTTACAAAAAAAAAACTCTCTCTTATATACCCTATTATAATAATCAATTAGGTCAGCAAATTAGGCTTCCAAAACGTACAAATAAATACTTAAACCCTTTCTAAGATACACACGGTTCCTAGAAAAATTAAACATCAATTACAATACAACAAACAAGATCCATAATCCACACTTGCAATCCATAATAGGTCTCCTCCAGAATACACGCCATAACTGACATCACCAAGAGTTATACAACCCAAAAAAAATGAAAAAAACTTTCCTTAACATGTCTTTTACCATCCCTTAAGATCGCATAACCTGAATCCACATCACACGTAAGTTATTCTCAAAACATAGAGACTAATTCTATCAAAGATCACTGTCACCTTCCAGTACCTAGTCTTCACTAAAACATCTGTAAAACATTTAATATACAATATTAATCCATGCAACCTTAAACATAATATCAAAACACATACCTATACACATCACCATCTTTTCTCACTTTGGAACAACCGTATAGTACCCATACACTTCTATCAGTCATCAAACAACAGTAATAACATGTTTGATCTTGATCCATAGAAACATATGTTGACATCAGTGAAAAAACATGAATTCCAAATACAACATCATAAAATAATTCCAAAAATATCCCCCTTTGGCATTGATGGCAACATATGAAAAAATACATCAACCCAAAAGTACTCTCTCAATACAATCTTCTCAATATCTTCAACACAAATCTCCCAAAATCAGTAGGGATTTTCTCATAGAATCTCTCCCCCTTTGACAATAATGGAAAAGGGTGCCATAACTCTTCTTCAGACCATCTTCCTTCTTAAATATGTAGCATTTTGAAATATTCATACCTCCAACACCCAGGTGCAAAATCACTCAAATGTGTTCTATAATGTTCCTGTGATCACTCCCCCCAAGGAGTAGATCCATACGTCAAGTCTAGAAAATGATATAGCTTTGAAATCCACTGGGCTGATGCATTCCTACATCAATTTAGTTATTTCAAGGAGGCATTCTCACCCCAAGAATACCTTTGAGATACTCAAAGACATCCTTTGGTAAAGGTTTTGTAAATGTATCTAATATTTGTTCCTTTGTGCTGATATACTCTAGTCTAATCTCCTTCTCTTCTACCTTGTCTCTCAAGAAATGATACTTAATGGAAATATGTTTAGTCTTTGAATGCATTACTAGATTCTTTGACATATTCACTATGCTAGTGTTATCACAATGGATAACTACTGGCTCATCAAAAGTTATCCCAATGTCCTTCAACATATGCTTCATCCAAACAATCTGTGTGCAATTTATAGCAACAACAACATATGCAGATTCAGTAGTAGAATGAGCTATACAATCCATATTTTTTACTTAACCAAGAAACCAATCTTTTCCCAAGATAGAATGCACCACCACTTGTACTCTTTCTGTCATAAATATTTCCTTCCCAATCAACGTCAATAAAAGCATGTAAATCAAAATCATCAGATTTTTTTATACCATAAGCCATAATCCAGTGTTCCTTTTAGATATCTAAATATTGTTTTTATAGCAGCAAGGTGTGTTTCTTTAGGATCTTCTTGATATCTTGCCACAATTCCAACTGCATTAGCAATATCTAGTCTGGTGTGAGTCAGATATTGTAAGCCTCCAATCATAGATTTGAAATTTTTCTAAAAAAAACTATGAGATTTAGCAATAGTAGTAAGCTTGTGACTAGTAACCATAGGTGTTCCAATAGGTTTACAATCTTCCATTCCAAACTTTTTTAACATTTATTTAAGATACTTTATCTAAGAAACAAAAATACCACTCTTGTTCTGATTAATTTGCAATCCAAGGAAAAATTTCATCTCACTAATCATTGACATCTCAGATTCCATTTCCATTTCTTTAGAGAATCTTTTACTCATTACATCATTTCCTCCAAAAATGATGTCATCAACAAAAACCTTAACTATTAGAATTGCATCTTCACTAGTTCTTAAGTACAAATTGTTGTCTGCATTACCTTTTCTAAAACCAATACAATGTAGATACCTATCCAATCTTGCATACCATGCTCTTGGTGCTTGTTTTAGTCCATAAAAAGCTTTCTTCAAATTGCAAACCATGTCCTTGTCTTCTGTCAAAGGAAATCCATCAGGCTGTTCAATATATACTTCCTCTTCTAGATCTCCATTTAGAAATGCAGATTTCACATCCATTTGATATACCTTGAATTCTTTGTGTGTAGCATAAGTAAGAAATAATCTTACAGCCTCAAGCCTAGCAATAGAAGTAAATGTCTCTTCAAAGTCTATACCTTCTTGTTGTGAGTAGCCTTTACAAACCAGTATTTCCTTATTTCTTACAATGATTCCTTCTTCATTCATCTTGTTTATGAAAATCCACTTAGTTCCTATAACATTCTTATCTTTAGGTCTAGGAACCAGTTCTCAAGTGTTATTTTTCTTTATCTATTCCAATTCTTCCTGCATAGCCTTAGTCCAAGGTTCATCTCTACATGCCTCATCACTAGATTTTGGTTCAACTTGAGAAATCAAACAAACTTCATCTCTTAATATCGATCTTGTCATCATTCCTCTATTTGCATCTCCAATAATTTGTTCTTTAGGATGGTTTTTATTAACATAACTCAAAGTCTTAGGAATTTTAGTAAGCTCATTTGAGTCATCTTGACATATCTTGATTTCATGGTCAATCTCAAAAGGTTCTTCTTGATCTATATTAACCTCCTTAATCTCTGTAGTCTGGTTACAACCATATATTTTTTCCTGAACTGGAACTTTTCATCAATCCTCACATTAGTGCTTTCAATTATGTTCCTCAATCTTAGATTGAAACATTTATAAGCTTTTCTTTTAGTGGAATAACCAAGGAAGATACCTTCATCACTTCTAGCATCAAAATTTCCTACCTCATCATCTCTTTTGATATAGATGTATCAAATGGGTCATATATCTCTTCTTCATGATAATTAGTCTCATTACAACAAGATGCCATATCTTTTCTCTTAGCCAGTAAATATTTCATTTTCTCTTTGGCTTCGTTGAATTGTTCAATGTAGATCTGCAACTGCAATTTCTGATTCTCAATAGTTTTGTCAAGATTATACCTTTCCATCATAAGATATTTTCTCTTCAGTGATTAAACTTCCTAAATAAGATAACTAACTATGATACCAATTTTTGGAATGATAGAAAGATGTGTACTAAGAAGGGAGGGGTGTATCAATACCCTTAAAACTTTTCAAAACAAATTCCTTGTAAACATAAACTATATTAACCGATTGAGTAGCTTGCTTTCACCATACATAAAATTCCATAGCATAAATGTAAATGCATGTAATCAAAACAATAAAACATTCATGAAACTCAAATACACATAACACGTGTATTATGGTATCACAAAAACCCTTTTTAGAAGGTAAAAACTATGGTGGGGATGGAACCCACAAAGCTTCACTACTGCAGAAATAAAGTTGCCTATTAGGGCTTACAAAGATTGATCACTTCTGGTGATCTTACCCTGTTAGGAGTAACAATAAGATTTGTTAGATCTACCTTGTGAAAGGATTTTGCAACACAATGTATGTGTGCACTCGGTTAGGAGATTTAAGAAAAGACAGTTAAGTATACTTTGTTAAGAGATTTTGAGTCTGTTACAATTGTTAGGGAGTAACAAGAAATTGTGACCTGAATAATACACTCTCAATATTGTTGATATCAGATCCTTTAAGTGAAATAAGTTTATCACCTTGCTATGATTGATAATACCTTATGTAATGACTGATAGCCTTGTTTATGTTCTGAATAAATTGAATGCTTCAATGAAATTCTTGTACTAAAACCCTTGTCTGATCTTCAGATGTCCTTAGTGCGGTGGCTACTTGATCATACTTTGATCATTACTTGATCATACTTTGATCATTACATTTCAAAATAACATCTTGACATTCATATATAAAACTATTTGACCTAATTAGGGTTTACACTATCTTAGAAAGCCTAAGATCAATGGTTTACAAAATTTACCTTGATCATCTAAACATATGAAACATAACCAATAAATGATTACATCTGCAATTATTATCCTCCTCAATCTTGGTAATCCATTATCCAGCTCAAAAAAAATTTGTTACCTAGGATGATGTGCCATTACAAAATTTTATGTAACTTTTGGTTCACTTGGTGAATACTATCTCTCGGTGACCAGTTTATGCTACTTGATAACTCTGTTTCTCAGTCATCACTATACTAGAGTCTGCTCCTCAATATCATCTACTAATTTTTCAAGTTCCTCATCAGTTACACCAAATTCCCTTTTCAAAGTCTTTACCATTTTGGTCTTCTTTCTTCCCATCTTCTCTACTTCAATTCCAATATTTATCCTTGTTTTAGCTTCATCATAAGTACCAAATCTCATAGCAAATTTGTCTACAGGCTTGTTAAGTAGTGTTTCTATAGCTTTTAAATCTAAGTCTATATCAATTTCATAGTCCATTGGGGGTAGCCATGCTGTTCTTGGTTGTACTGCTTTGATAAGAGTCATGTCAGTGTCAACTACAAAACATATATCTTATTTGTATTTCTCTACTGACTGGGTCAGTATCCTTGTTCTTTTCTCCATTCTCTCATTGAAGTTCTTGTAATAATCTTCCATAACAGGTTCAAAATTTGCTCCTATATTTTTAATGAATTCATCGACTTGCATAATGATTGGTAGGTTGATATCCCAAGTTACATTACCAAAGGAGGGAAAGAAATTTTTCATGTAGAAAAATGTGCATACCAGTAATGAACCAAAATTGCATGTGTTTGAACATGATGACCTGATTGTCCTCATATCCTCTTCCAATTGCCTCAAAAATAACTCGGCTAGGTCGAGTTGCAAACCCTTCTTTACAATTTTATATGCAATGTCCACTACACCACACACAAAACTGTTGGTTCTTCTAGATTGAAAGATATTGTATGAAATAACATAGAATCCAAACCTTAGTTCATGATCACTAATAGTGTTGATCGTTAGACCTCTACCATCCCACTCGGCTCCTGTTAGCTTTTCAATCTTAGTTTTGGCTGGGCTCCTTAGGGATTTTTCTTTATCAGTTGTAGGATACCCTGTGACTACATGTATCATGTCCTTTGTGATCTTCATAGGTTCATCTAACCATAAATTAGCATCATATACCCATCTTTACACAATGTAAATCCATTCAGTTTTAAACTCTTTCAAGAAAAGTAGGGCTCCTGTTAGCTTTTCAATCTCAGTTTTGGCTGGGCTCCTTAGGGATTTTTATTTATCAGTTGTAGGATACCCTGTGACTGCATGTATCATGTCCTTTGTGATCTTCATAGGTTCATCTAACAATAAATTAGCATCATATACCCATCTTTAAACAATGTAAATCCATTCAGTTTTAAACTCTTTCAAGAAAAGTAGGGCATTGGTTAACCCTTTCACTTCTAGATGCTTGTGATCATCTTTGAGTTTTCCATTGTTACAAAGCTCTTGATATGTCAAGATGAGCTCAAAATCACCCATCTCATTGATTTTTCATTGTATATATGCTCTTACATCTTACACCAGTATAACCCTAGGCGGTATCATGGAGAACACACCTTTGTCATTGGGTTGTGCAACAACCTCTAGATGAAATTTATAGTGGGGTTCTGTGCATGTTGAATTCTTTATCCGAATTGCATTCTTTCTTTTTTCAATCTTGCCTTTCACAGTTTGAGATGAAGATGCCATCATGTTTTCAAATTAAGGGCTTCCAACATATGTTACAGATAGCTCGATAAGTGCAGATACTCACTTGATGTAATATTCAACTATTTGGAATGCACTTGAATCTCTATGAAATTCTCAAAATACTCTGCTGTAATTTCACTCTTGGTCACTCTTATTTTCTCTTTGATCATTGTGTGAAAAAATGAGTTCACTTCTCATAAATTTATAGAAAATACCTTAATTGGGGCAATAAATTCTTGTCACCAACTTGGTTGTCTCTCACATGTTCACTAACTGGAATTTCTCACTCGGTACAGATTAACTGACTATCCTAGTTTCAAGTTAACAAAAATATAATACCATAGTGCATATTAATTCATGCTAATTTGGCATTTACTCAATGAATATAAGGATCTTATGTAAAATATAAATTTGCAAAATGCAGTTCCATACTTCCTTGCATTGCTTAGGTAGAGGTGGTTGAATCACCCGATCCATTGGATGAGGTGTCACCGACTGTCGTGCTTGGTCTAGCATTGTCATTAGATGCTTTCCTCCACATTTGATTCCTTATCCTCATGATTTATTCAATTGTGTTTCTATTTCCAAAAGTACTTGTTTTTGTTACTCGGTCTGTGCAATCTTTACTTAAATGACCGACCTTATGACAATACAAACATGCCATTCCAAAATTTGTCCAGTTTCTAGATTTTCCTCTTCACTTTCTCATATAGTTAACTACAATATGTCCATATCTACCACATGCTATGCAATTTACTCAAGTGTTATAGTCCCAAGTATATGCATTACCTTGTCTTCTCGATTAATATGCATTTTCCTGTCCTTTTGGTTTGCAGATTTGCTTCATCTTAGTCCTGCATTCTTGTGTTGTGTGACCATGCATGTTCCAATTATGACAATACTTTTCCATGTAGGGTTTCTTATTTGGTTTATTCATCTTAGATCTGCATTCATGTTCTTGATGTCCATGCTTGTTACAATTATAGCAATTTCCATTGAATTTAGAAGTGGATTTGGGAATACCTTTTGCTTTGAATTTGCAAACATTTGATGTTTGGCCTGGTTTTCCACAATGATAGCATGAGGGCTTGTTTTTCTTTGGATTTGCATAGAAATTCCTCTATTCAACTTGATTTGATAATTCTCCATACTCGATATAACCTAAACTAGTATTGTTGCTAATCCTCCTTTGACTATTCAAAAATTCATCCATCCTTTTAGTGCTATCTCTGACTCTCTTAATCATCTCATTATGTTGTTGCTGAATCTTCACTTCATTCTTCAATTTTTCATTTTCTTCTCTTAGTTCACCAACATATTCCAATTTTATAGCAATTTCAATGTTCACTCGGTTGGCCTCCTGACTCATAGTAACCATCTGATTGGTGATCTCAAAGTGATGTCCGGTAAGTCTCAGTATTTTAGTTTCTTTCTCTTGTATATTTTCAGTCATTTGTCTCCTCTCATCAAAAACCATATTTATTTTTTGTTCAACTTTCCTTGCACTATTCATGACTTCAACCATTCTAACCATTTGTACATCTTAATGAATCTACAGTGCTTTCACTTGTTCAGTAGGGTGTTGATTGATTTCAGATAGATCTGATATGGTTCCTTCAAATGCATCAAATATGCTACTAGATCCAGATCCAGATGTATCAAATGGGTCATATATCTCTTCTTCATGATAATCAGTCTCATTACAATGAGATGCAATATCTTTTATCTTAGCCAGTAACTCTTTGAGTTTCTCTTTTGCTTCTTTGAATTTTTCAATTTAGATCTACAACTGTGATTTCTGATTCTAAATAGTTTTTTCAAGCTTATACCTTTCCATCATAAGACCTTTTCTCTTTAGTGATTAAACTTCCTAAATAAGAGAACTAGGTCTTTTAATCACATAAAATGGTCATCTAAACCCTAGACCCCCAATCACAAGAATTAATCAAGAAACTTTAATCTTGATAAACCCTAAGTCCTAAACCAAACATGCAATTCATCAAAATCAAACTAATCTGACCTAAACCCTAGGTCCTAATTAATCATCATACTTGATTAATTAATTCCTAAAAACAGAATACATTGGCATATAAACCTTATCTTAATTATTTAATTGATATTTCTGATATATTAATTAAATAAAATTACAAATTTGTCAATTAAATAAAAAAGGAATTAAATTAATTAATAAAAACAAAAGGTGCATTTAAAATCAATTAAATATTTAAAAATGCACATGACATCATCAAATTTAGTTAACTAAGTATCAAATTTGAAATAATCCTGTTCCACTCAGTTAACTGATTCTCCACTATTTATCATTTTGGAAACAAAGTTGTTAACTGAAAATGATTTTGGAAGTTTCCAAAAAGACTGAATCTTTCGACCAATCAAATTGCTTGCACATGGATTATGCTTCCTCAAATCAAATCCGTGCCACTCATTTCCTCTAATCTCGATCATTGATGCACGAGAGATTTTCTATAAAAGAGAAACTCTTTTCCTTCACAAGGATCCCAACATTTTTGCTATCGATATTTTACTACATTTTGATTTCAAGCATTCAAGAATTTTTGCATTTTAGCTTTTATTTACTTAGCTTTTTTAAAATTTGTTTAAGCATGCAAACTTGATTATTTAGAGCACATTTGAATTTGGTGTTATTAAAATGAATCTTTCATTTTTCATTTGGTGCTTAAAATGAATCTCTAATTAGCTTGGATTTGCCACAAACTGCATCTGCATAATCATTTATATCATTTAGCTTTAGATTTTAAATCCTTCATTTAGAATAGGTGAGACTTTGTGATAATCTGAGAGCAAAGTCTATACTTCTGCCTACTAGAAGGCAATGAGCCGATGTCGGTTAGCCTTGATCATTTCAACATTTTGATTTTATATTTTCTAACCCTCTAACCACTTAATGGTTCATTATTATAGCTACTGAGTATTTCAACAAGTGGGTTGAATTAGTCCCACTCATTAAAGTGATAAGACAACAATTCTTGTTGTTCATTCTAAACTACATCATTTTTCGCTATGGCATACCTTCCTCCATCATCACTGACAATGGAGGAAAATTTAAGAACAAAAACATGGACGAGTTGTGTGCAAAGTTCAAATTCACACAACAGTTTTCTTCCATCTATTACCCACAAGGTAATGGACAGGCTGAGGCCTCAAATAAAAATTTGTTGAAAATCTTGCATCGTATGGTTAACAACTTTGGAAGGGATTTGCACTTGCAGATCAATCCCGCATTATGGGATTACAAAAAAAGCATCAAAAAACCTATAGGGGCAACCCCATTTACACTGGTGTATGGGGCAGAAGTAGTCTTACCCCTAGAGGTAAAAATCCCATCTCTTAGGATTTCTTTGCGCAAACTTATACCAGATGAAGAATACGGAGTTTTGAGACTCCAAGAACTAGAGCTGCTAGATGAACGTCAGAAAGTGGCATTTGATCACCTCAGAGCTTATCAGAAAAGAATGTCAAGAGGATACAACAATAAATTAAAACCTAGAGAACTTTAGGTGGGTGACCTTGTGTTAAGAGAAAATCCCTGCAATCAGTCACATAGAGAGAAGGGGAAGTTTGAACCCAACTAGATGGGTCCTTATATCATTATTGTAGAATTTGGCTCTGAAGCCTATCAAAAATCCACACCTAAAGGAGAACATCTCTGGGAGCCCATCAACACTCTCCATCTTGAAAAGGACCAAAAATCATAAAAAGTCCTGAAAAAATGATCATCCTAGTGAAAACCTAGCAATAGGTGCCTTGATGCATCAATCAAAAAAATAAAAAAGATAAAATTCAAAAAAATAAAAAAAATGGAAAAATATAAAAAAAATGAAAAAGAAGAAAAGTGCCTTGGTGAAAACTTGGTAAACAGGTGCCATGGTAGAAAAAATAAAATCTCTCCCAAGTAGGTGAAAACCTGGTAAACAGGTGCCTCTTTTACCTCAGTGCTCTATCTATCAATACTCAATCTTGGCAATCCTTTGCTTCAGTTTGTACATATCTTTCAGTCACTTTCGTGATACTTTGGTTCTTTTGAGAACCCTCCTGGCTTGAACCCAATCCAGAGTCATAGTATGAGGGAAAACAAATTGGCTTTGTCCTCATAGTATGATTCAAGTCAATCATCACAATCAGAGTTTGTTATCATGGGGCATGGGCCCCAAATTTGATCATATCTTTGGATTACACCAGGAGTCAGTAATTTTGTCATTTTTGAAGGACATCTTGCTACTAACGCAATAGGTGTTTCTCAAAACCCTAATAAAAAATTTTCTTAACACTATCTTGGACACATCTATTTTTATTAACACACATTGGATACTGCAAACATAAACAATGGATTGATAACACTCAAACACATCGCACTCACAAGCACAATGGTGTTTCTCAATACCTCATACAATACACATCCTAAAACTTTGAAACTGACTAATTATGTTGAACTTCTCTTTGTATGTTGTTTTTTCTCATTGATTCTTTGTTAATCTTTTCTTTGTCTACTGCTTGTTGGTGTGGTCTGAATGATCCAACAATGTCAAACAAATAGGGTGTATGTGATAAGAGCTCCTACATTAAGGTGGAAAAGCATCACATCCCTCAATCCTATTTACTTGCACCCCAAGGTGAGCTCAAAACTATCTCCTTGACTGTTATTGCTATGCTTGTTTATGAAAGATCACACTCACAGTTATCTTGACTTTTAATGCCTCGATACTAGTGTACTCTTGCAACATCAACTAGAAATAACATTTAGGTCATCTCGACTTTTGTACCCCAATACTTATGCTAGTTTCTCATATCTTATCCAATGAAAGTCATATTCATATTCTTATGGTCACAGTGGCACTAGTAAGGATTGTATCGACTCCGATGTTCCAAGATGTGCGATGATGAAAATTTTCAACGCTAAAGGTTCAGTGACTACACCTTAGGTTGCATTCATGTTAGTCTTGAATCTGCATCTGCATGGTATTGAAATCTATAGAATATCAATATATTCCTCCAATGTAAAGGATCTGAGGTTCTTATTGATCAATATTCCTTTTGGCAAGTGGTCAGGTGTGCGTTGATTGACATGAAAATGACACCCCTGTCTAATTTGACTGTGCCAATCTATTTTTAGGATTGAAATCGAAATCTAAAATCATTTTACTTGTCATTTTTAACTTTTGATTTTTCAGTCAACTGCAACTGACCATTTGCACAACCAATGGAATTCTCACATGATTTTCTTCTAATCAATCCTCTTATCTTACTTTTAGTCAATCTTGGTCAAACATGACCTCCTATCAAGCACATATTTTGTCCTAACCACTTGGGACCTATTTCTAATCAGATCAGCTTCTTGCATCATGTTATCAATCGAATTGCTTCTCATCACTGGGGCACCTAGACATATTTCAATTTATCTCCCAAGGGGGTAGGATCAAGACATTAACATTCTAGTTATCACATCCTCAATCAAAACCCCATCACTTGGGGCATCTCAGCTTCATTGCATCAAATCAAGTTGAGATCATCTTAAATCAAAGGCAACCTAATCAATGGTCTTATACAGTGGTGAATACATTCAAAACTAGAAAAGATAGGTTTTATACGAGCTATTCATTATTGAAACCAGATACATTGATCAAATTGGCTTCATCACTTCAAATCAAGTCAATTTGCTTGCTAATCAAATCTCTTAATGGTAATCAGCTTCATCACTTCAAATCAAAATGGTTGTTTGTCCAAACCAATCAAAATGTTTAAGAGTTCTTGATAGAGGTTTTGTTTTATCACTTCAAATCAAACTAAGTATTCTATTTATATCTTTTGATTGATCTTCATCCAATCAAGCTTGAAGTCAGTCTTCTTCTTCAAAAGAGTTTCATCGCTTCAAAACAAACTATTCTGGGTCTTCTCGCTAATAGGTATTTTAATCAATTAGCTAATTGCACATCAATTCAAAGAGGGGAAAATGTAATCACATAAAAATGGTCATCTAAACCCTAGACCCCCAATCTCAACAATTAATCAAGAATACCTAATCTTGATAAACCCTAAGTCCTAAATCAAACAGGCAATTCCTCAATATTCTATCAAATTTGAACTGATTTGACATAAACCCTAGGTCCTAATCTATCATCTTACTTGATTAATTTATTAATTCCTAAAAATGTAATACATTGGAAAATAAACCTTATGTTAATTATTTAATTGATATTTCTGATATATTAATTAAATAAAATTACAAATTTGTCAATTAAATAAAAAAAAGAATTAAATTAATTAATAAAAATAAATGTACATTTAAAATCATTTAAATCTTTAAAAATGCATATGAAATCATGAAATCCAATTAACTAATTATAAAATTGGAAACAATCCGGTTCCACTCAGTTAACTGATTGTCCACTATTTATCATTTTGGAAACAAAGTTGTTAACTGAAAATTAATTTGGAAGTTTCCAAAAAGACCGAATCTTTTGACCAATCAAATTGCGTGCACATGGATTGTGCTTCCTCAAATCAAATCTGAGCCACTCATTTCCTCTAATCTCAACAGTCAATTTGGGAGATATTTTCTATAAAAGAGAAGCTCTTTTCCTTCACAAGGATCCCAAAATTTTTGCTATATCGATATTATACTACATTTTGTTTTCAAGAATTCAAGCATTTTTGCATTTTAGGCTTTTATTTACTTAGCTTTTAGCTTTTTTTTTTTTTCATTTTAGCATTTTAGAGTAGGCCTTGATATGCGTGCAGGCCTTGGTCTGCGTGCAGAGGTAATCTACCTCGGTTTGCATGTGAAAGGTCATACGACCTATTCGGGCAATTGTTTTTTTCCATAGATTCAACTTTTGGTAGGTATGGGTAAGTTTATAGTCGTTTTGAATCGAAACGATGATCCAAATGCGATGGTGGAGTCAGATTTGGCTCAAAGTAAATGTGGGAACACCCCATGGTGGGTACCATAAATGTATGAGTGAATTTGGGTCTTCATTTTTGCAGCTGCAAATACACACACTTAAATGAGTCTTTACGTGTTTAGTGAGTTAGAAAATATGAAATCAAAATACTAAAATGATCGAGGCTAACCGACATTGGCTCATTGCATTCAAGTAGGAAGGAGTTTGAATTTTGCTCTCAAGTCATTGCAAGAAATAGTGACTACACCATATCCTAAACGAAGGATTTGAAATAGCTAAATAAAATGATTAATCTATATGATATGTAAATGCAAGATTTATTCCAAAGATAAATAGGTCGATTTTATAACACCAAAAGAAATATGTAAATTCTTTTTAAAACCCAATTTGAAAGTGCTCTAGATTATGAAGTTTGCATGCAACTAAAAAAAACAATTAACAAATCTAAGTAATTGAAACTAATAATGAAAAATGCTTGAATGTTTGAATGCTAAAAATAGTATAATAACGATAGCTAAAACTTGGATCCTTGTGAAGGAAAAGAGCTTCTCTTTTATAGAAAATCTCTCCCAAATCAACAGTCAAGATTAGAGGAAATGAGTGGCTTAGATTTGATTTGAGAAAGCACAATCCACGTGCAAGCAATTTGATTGGTCAAAAGATTTAGTCTTTTTCAAAACTTCCAAATTGATTTTCAGTTAACAACTTTGTTTCCAAAATGATAAATAGTGTAGAATCAGTTAATTGAGTGGAACTTGATTGTTTCCAATTTGATAATTAGTTAACTAGATTTGATGATGTCATATGCATTTTAAAGATTTAATTGATTTTAAATGCACATTTATTTTTATTAATTAATTCAATTCCCTTTTTGATTTAATTGACAAATTTGTAATTTTATTTAATTAATATATCAGAAATATCAATCAAATAATTAACATAAGGTTTATTTGCCAATGTATTGAATTTTTATGAATTAATTAATTAATCAAGTAATATGAACGATTAGGACCTAAGGTTTAGGTCAGATCGGTTTGAATTTGATAGATTGAGGAATTGCCTATTTGATTTAGGAATTAGGGTTTATCAAGATTAGGGTTTCTTGATTAATTATTGAGATTGAGATCTAGGGTTTAGATGACCATTTTTATGTGATTACAGCTCTGATACCAATTGTTGGAATGATAGAAAGGTGTGTACTGAGAGAGGAGGGGTGAATCAGTACCCTTAAAACTTTTCAAAACAAAATCCTTGTAAACATAAACTATATTAACCGACATAGTAGGGTGCTTTCACTATACATGAAATTTCATAACATAAATGTAAATGCATGTAATCAAAATAATAAACAATTCATGAAACTTGAATACACATAACACATGTATTTTTGTATCGTATAAACCCTTGTTAGAAGGTAAAAACTACGGTGTGGATGGAACCCACAAAACTTCACTACTACAGAAATAAAGTTGCCTGTTAGGGCTTACAAAGATTGATCACTTCTGGTGATCTTAGCTTGTTAGGAGTAACAATAATATTTTTTAGATCTACCTTGTGAAAGAATTTTTCAACACAATGTATGTGTGCACTCGGTTAGGATATTTAAGAAAAGACAATTAAGTCTACTCCATTAAGATATTTTGAGTCCATTACAATTGTTAGAGAGTAAGAAGAAATTATGACCTGAATAATACAATCTCAATATTGCTGATATCAGATCCTTTAAGTGCAATAAGTTTATCACCTTACTGTGATTGATAATACCTTCTGTATTGCATGGTAGCCTTATGTCTATTCTGAATAAAATGAATGCTTCAATGAAATCCTTGTGCTAAAATCCTTGTCTGATCTTTAGATGTCCTTAGTGCGGCGACTACTTGATCATACTTTGATCATCACATTTCAAAATAACATCTTGAAATTCATATATCAAACTGTTTGACCTAATTGGGGTTTCACTATCTCAAAAAACCTAAGATCAATGGTTTACAAAGTTTACCTTGATCATCTAAACATATGAAACATAACCAATAAATGATTACATCTGTAATTAATGTCCTCCTCGATCTTGATAATCCGTTATCTATCTCAGAAAAAAGTTTTTACCTAGGATGTTGTGCAACTAATTTTTTTTTATGTAACTGCTAGTTCACTCGATGAATAATATCTCTCGATGCTTGATGTATGCTACTCGGTAACTCTATTGCTCGGTGATCACTGTACTCGGTTAACTCTGCAATCTATGACCATTACCGACTAAACTGCCTTGACTGTGTTCTTGACTAGGCATTGTGAATACTATTGACAACCTTCAAACCAATATGGAGTAACATTTACTACTAAATATTCTAAAATATTTCATAGTAGAGTATGAATAAACCATAATTCATAAGGATTCTTACTTTCTACCTTCTCTGATATGAATTATGTTCAAAGTATAAACATCAGTACCAACAAATTCTCTCCAATGAACGTGTGATACATTTCCTTCCAACAACATAGTTCTAGCAGCATCTAATATTATTCTGTTTCTTCACTCTGCCATCCCATTCTATTGTGGTGTCCTAGGAGTAGATTTCTATCTGTATATTCCATGCTCTTCGCAGTAGGTATTGAAAAAATATGAAGTAAACTCTCCACCTCTATCTGATCTCAAATATTTTATCTTTAAGCCTAATTTATTCTCAAGTTTTTCTTAGAATATCTTGAATTTGTCAAAAGCCTCATATTCCTCTCTTAGATATGTAACCCACATCATCCTAGAAAATTCATCAACAAAAAGTATAAAATACCTTTCACCATAGTAAGATCTTGTTCTTGTAGGACCACACAGATCTGTATGCACTAGATCCAACTTCCCTTTTTCTGAGTAGGATTTTATTTTAAAACTGATTCTAGTCTATTTCCCCATTACACATTCTCTACACATGGTGTTAGATGGTTTCAAAATCTTTGGTAGGTCTCTAAGTGCATTAGTCATACTTGCCTTCACAATGTTATTAAGATTCACATGACAAAATCTTCTATGCCATAACCAACTGTCATCAACCTTCGCAACAAAACAAGAAGCCTCAGATGTATTTAATTTAAATACATTACCTCTGGATTTAGTACTAGATGCAAGCAAGTCTTCTGACTTACTTCTGATAGAGCATTTACCATCAATGAATTTCAATTGATAACATGTGTCCTCTAGTTGTCCAACACTCAAAAAATTATTCTTAAGTCCATAAATAATTAATACATTGTCAGTATTGGTATTTCCATCCAAAGAAATAGATCCAACTCCAAAGATAAGCTTAGGAGTAGTGTCACCAAATCTAACAACACCACCATAATACTTTTTTACCTTAACAAATGTATTTCTATCTCCAGTAATATGGTGTGAACAACCAATGTCTATGATCCATTCAAATTTCTTTTCAACATGTGACACTAAGGCTCTTTCTTCATGAATAGGTTTATAATCTTTGATAGCAATAAATCTAATCCCATCATACTCAATAGAATCATCATCAGAAACACCTTCACTAGCATAGTAACATTCCTTATCCTTGGAATACTTAGGTTTATAGAACTTATATTTATGCTTTGGAACCCTTGTAGGACATCTAGATGCAAAATGACCTATCTTATTGCATGAAAAAAATATCAGAGGTAACTTTCCTTCAAACTTACCCTTACCTCTCTTTTCTCTTCTAGCGATCAGGGCCACAATTTCATCTAACTTTCTTTCTTCTTCCTGTATATGTTCCCAGTCATCAACATATTCACCAAGCTCTTCTCTCAAGCCACTACTGGTGGTGCTCATAGTTCCTGATAAAGTCTTTTTATTTTTATGTATAGTCACCTTAAATGTTGTCTCAACTTTAGGTAATGAATCCCCCAGCTCCGTGACCTCAAAATTAGTTAATTTTTAAATGAACATCTCTCTATTAAAGTTCTTCATCAAAGGTATGATCTCTTCTATAGCTTGCACTTTAGTCTTGTAAACATGTGTAAAAGATCTGATAATCTTTGCAATCACTTCTTCCTCACTGTATGTGCCTCCAGAGTTTTTGATGCCAATAACAACCTCAATATCTCTATGTACTTATGCTCTAATATTTTCATCATCGTTCATTTTCAGATTTTCCATCCTTGTCTTCCAGTTCTGCAACTTCATCTGCTTAGTAAACTTATCTCCTTCATGTAGTGCTTCCAATCTTGTCCAAATATCACGTGTAGAATTCAAATCTTTAACCTCTGTGAATTCACCTTCAAAGAGCGCACTAATCAGTGCTTCTCTTACGACCATGTTATATGAATATCTTCTTTTCTTCATCAGTAGCTTTATCTAGTTCATCCTTAGCCTTCATCTATACATCCTTCTTTGTAATCATCTAGTCGTTGATTCCCAAGCATAGAAAATGTGTTATCATCTTATTCTTCCAACTGTCAAATTTTTCAGGATCAAACTTCAAGCTATCCTTCCTATAGAATATCATCTTCATGATCACCTCAAGCTGTTAGTATCTCTAATATGAATTGTTAGGAATAAAAGTCCACCAACACAATTGAGAGGGGGGGAATCAACTGTGAGACGTATTATTAAACATTAAACTTTATAAATTTTTTTAAACTTAAATGATAACATAGTAAATTCCAAAATAATAACACAATCCTTTATTGTCAAGGAAACCCTGTTAAAGGTAAAACCCCAGTGGGAATCAACACCCACAAATGATGTATTGAGAGTATAGTATCCATGTTAAAATATTTAGCCCTATTAGGAGCTTATTGATGCATTACAGTACACAATCACTGTTAAAGGACAAACCCTGTTAGGAGTCAAGAGTAGCAGTGGGATCACTACCCATACACAATTCCCAAAGAAGGTTAAATGCACCCTCAAGACTTATTGTCTGAAATACAAATGTATATGAGATATACAATCCAATGAACTGTCTGATAGATACTATCTTGGCTTGGTTAGTTCCAATGAAGTAACATAATCACAACCTCTTCTCTACATCCAAAAAACTTTGCATAAACAAGCTCGTAGATTCCACACTTCACTGTCTCTTCAACAATCACACTTTCCAACAAGAAAAACTCTCTCCTATATACCCTATTACAATAATCAATTAGGTCAGCCAATTAGGCTTTCCCAATGTACAAATAATTACTTAACACCTTGATAAGATACACCCGACACATATAACAAGTAAACATCAATTAAAATTTATCAAATATAATCCAAGATCCATAATACATGCTCACAATGTATAATACACACATCATCTCTGCAGTCGGCCCCAAATAGGTCTCTTCTAGAACACATGCCACAAATGACGTCACTAAGAGTCCTACGACCCGCGAAACATAAAAACCTTCCTTAACATGTCTTTTATCATCCCTTAAGCTTGTATAACCTAAATCCATGTCACACATAAGTTATTCTCAAAACACAGAGATTAACTCTGTCAAAGATCACTATTACCGTCCAATACCTAGTCTTCATTAAAACATCTGTAACACATCCAATATACAATATTAAGCCATGCAACCTTACAAATAAGATCAAAACACATCCCTATACACATCACCATCTTCGTCCACTCTAGAACAACCATATAGGACCTATACACTTCTGTTAGTCATCAAACAATAGTAATAACTGGTGTGATCTCCATCCATAGAACAATTGTTGACAGTAGTGACAAAACATGAATGCCAACAATGACATCAAAAAACAATTCCAATAATTATACCACAAAAGGTCTACTTGGATGAAAAAAGATAATTCTCCCTCCACTTTACTCATGACACTCCAATATCTAATTCCTTTATTCTAATATCAAATTTTTATCTTTGAGTGTAAGCCCTTGTGATTTGTGTATTGTTAATGCCCATGCCTTTTTTAGTGGTATTTTCTAAAAGTTTCCATGAATAATTGGGAATATGGGGACATTTTTTTGTGTTATTGTGGTCCCATGTTGGACCTATGTAGTTTGTAAACTGAACAATGGTAGATAGGGGAAGTTGAGGTGGTTTTCCACCATCATTGTGTATAATTGTCTTGACTTGTCCAAGTGCACCATTCACTAGTCCTGTTTCTACCCAAATATTTGTACACAACATAATTTCTTGGCCAATACATAAGAGGATATGATATTGAAGTTGTTCTCCATCTGAATTTTAGCATGGTAATTCCTTAAGTTGTTCTATAGTGGATAAGAACTGACTTTGCTAAAGAGAGAAACATATGTTTATTATGTAAAGAGTACACCATCTCATTTGTTGCAAAAAGATGCATGGATGTTTGGAAAATAGATTGTTCTTTAGAGGTAAGTGCAAAACGTGATCATAACATTAGAAGTTACCAATATGAAATTGTAGGTTTTTCATTCTGTAAATTTGAGAGGAGTGCACAAAATTCTATTTGGGTATGTTCATGCCCAATTTGATGAAATTTTTTGTTTAGTGTTATAAATGTTGTGAAGTTGTGCCCCAATATTTGTCTTTCCTGATAGGGGTACCATTTCTTTGATTGGTATTTAGAGGGTGAAATGAATTTTTTATGCCTGTATCTTGAATTTTGTGACACTTTTTAGTGCAAGAAGTAGTGGTGATTTCCCATTTGGTGTTGACGCCATTAGTGTGGATTTGATTATTGTAGTTAGATGAGACTTTTTTGTTCCTACAATTCCAAAAATAATTAATTTTAGTGTCAGTTGTAGAGTAGTGGAGCAGAGATGTGAAACGACTATATCATATGCCTTCTATTGTTGGGTAGATGGGTTATTTTAGGTGTGTTGATTAAGAAATGAGATTAATTGGTTGGCATGATGTTGTTTTTGCAATAAAAAAAGTATGTGATCCAAATGTAATTGAATCAAAACCTTTCAACCAAGAATATAATTATATTATGTTTTTACAACATGATTTCATGTTTGTAATAGGTAGAGAGAGGGAAAGAGAGGGAGGGAGAGATAGGGATAGAAAGGGTGAGAGAAAAAAAGTGATTAGAAAGAGATTGAACAAAGGAGTGGAAATTGGAGATGAGAGAGAGATAATGAGAGGGATAGATAGATATCAAAGAGATAAATATATAGAAAGGAAGAGAGTGAAAGAGGGAGAAATATATAAATAAAGATACTGATAGGAAATTATATATAAAGAGGTAGAGAGAGTGAGAGAGATATATGGTAGAGAGAGGTGAGGAGCTAACAAAATAGAGATAAATTGGGAGGTGGGAGAAGAAATACAACTATCTTGGAATGACAATAGTTTCTCTTACAGTTTTTGATATCCATTTATTCCATAAAAGGTGTTGGCTAGCATACAAGTTTTTATCTGTAGAATTTCATAACATCTAGTTGACATAATCAAAGAAAGACTCTGGACATCAATTCCAAGGCATCCTGGTTTATTCACAGAGGAACATGATTTTGGTAGGATAGTTAAATCTAGTGACATTAAGGGGATATTGATGTTTGTATTTGTATCTCTACTAAAGAGTTGAGTAATTTCATGACTATTTGTGAGCATTTCCATTTCCTAACAAGAATGAATTAAAAGAATGTATAAGTAGCATGTTAGGAAAGATTAATGGTGGGTGTAACAATAGTTGTCTTGCTACTTGGGATGCAGTGTAATGCCAAAACATATTATATATTGGAATACCAAGAAATAAATTATAAATCATGAAATGATCATGTCAAATGAAATTCAAGCTCATATATTATTTAATGGAGATTGGTTGACACATCAAATGTAATTAGCCTAGCCATAAATAATCAAATTTTTCAAGGTGCAAAAGATTTGAACAATTACAAAGGAACACTCGTTTGAATGTAAGTGTGTATTAACATAGTCAATGATGGCATCAATTTTACTTTTAATTAGTTCATATTTTGCCTCCCCATATTCCCATGGTTTTTACGGGGGGTGTTTTATTCCCCTCTCTGGTTGTAGAGTTACACCCTCTACTCCTTTGAAGGATCTACTCTTGTGGGAGCCCCTGTTCCTAATTTTGGACTCTACGACTCCCACATTATTTTTTGCATTGGTGGAGGGGGGTTTGTTTGGAGGAATACAACTACGTGGCCATTGGAGGGGAGGAGGTAGCAATTTTTTCTCATGGGAGAAGGTTTTTTGTTGGGTTGTCCATTTCAAACCTCTTGCTCCAACTCTCTGTTCTATGGGTTATTATGCCTTTCTATTCTAGGCAGACTTGGAGGGTCTTTTGTCTACCTCTGCCCTGGCTTTGGGTCAATTTTATTCTATTTTGGCTCTTCTTTTCGTATGCCTTCTTTGATGTTGTTCTATTGGTGGATTCATGTTGTATGGTTTAGTCTTCTTCTATCTGGACTCAGTTTGGGGTGTCTCATGGGAATTTTTAGTCTTGGCTAAAAATGTGATAATGTCTTAGTACGTAGTGTGGCAGTGTTACAGGAGACTCCTTTTTGAATTCCCTATCTGGGTCTTTCTTTTTCCTTTGATTGAATACTTTGAGGGCTATTTAATTTTCCTCTGCTTGAAGACTTTGAGGGCTAATTCACAAATTTTTTCAGGTTCTCTCTCTTTCTTGTTGCAGGTTTTAGGACGCCTATCAAAACCTAAAGTTTCCTTTTGTTTTTGGACACCTCTTCTCTTCTGTCCAAAGTGTCTTGGTGGTAAGTGGGTTGCTGGATGTCCCCCAAAAACTAGAGTTCTTTTTGGACTTTGTGTCCCTCTTCTTTATTCAACACTATCTCTATTCTTGTTGGTATGGCCAACACTAGGTTATGGGAGGCATTTCAAAACCCTTTGTGTGATTCCATGTTTTTTTTGATTGGTTTACTTCTAGGCTTGAGGTTTCATCTTGGAAATTTGGTTGGAATGTGGTTCAGGGTTCAACACAAAATCCCTTTGTTTAATAAAAAAACTATGATTATAATCTAATATAAATAATTAATAATATAATGACAATAATCTTATTAAAGGATAAATACATTATTATTAGGCCCCCCCCACTTCAATCACAAACATATATGGTACCATATGTTGGCATTAGTTTTGACAAAGTGTTGGGATTAATGAGAAGTATGTACTGAGAGGGGAGGGGTGAATCAGTACCTCTAAAACTTTTTGTATCCTATAATTAATTAACCTTTGTAATCAATTTCATATCCATTCATTATGATCTAAACTATCTTGGTGTGAGTTATATCAATTCATAACATTAATAAACATGTGAATCATTCATAGGAACATTCATGAACATAATTGACACATAACACAAGATATGATAGTGCAGAAAACTCATGTTAGGAAGTAAAAAATGTGGTGGGGATGGCACCCACAAAACTTCACTATCTGCAAAATGAAAGAGAGCCGGTAAAGGATTACAATTGATCACTTCTAATGATCTACCCTATTAGGAGTATTAAAGTGGAGACATATTAAGATCTACTCTGTTAAGATCTTTAGCAACACTAATGAAGTGTGTACTCGGTTAAGAGATTTACAATAGGACTGTTAAGTCCACCTTCCTTGAAAGGATTTTTACACTTTGCTCCACTTGTTAGAATGATAGAAAATCACAAATTGACCTGGTAAATACAATATCCTATTGTTGATACAGGTCCTATGTAGTTTACACAAAAATATTATCACCTTAACTGTGATTGAATAATACCTCTGATTATCGGTTTCTTCTGTTCTTGGTTCTTCAAACCAAATTCTTCTTTTTCTATTCTGGTTCTTGAAACTCTCAATTCAATCCATAGATGTGCTCATTCTGTTCTCCTCTCTCTTTTTCCTTCTCACACACACACACTCTAATGAATAATTACATCATCTATTTATAGATGGATTGACTTCATCGAGTTGTGATAAAAACAATGTTAACTCTAAGATCAGGTTTACAACTTACACCTATATCTCCTAGTCTATGTGTTTTAAATCAGTTAGACTAATTAAAACACTTACATTAATGTTTCTTGTCCTTAAAGAAATGGATTTAAAACAATTAAATATCCTATATATAGAATACACTTGCTTTATCTGACATGGAAGTTAGATCCACTTTTTACAGGCTGCAACTAACTTTTGGTTCTGTCTGTCGGTCATGCTTGACTGTCCTTCAGTTTCTAATGTCGGTTGCACTGTATCTGTCTTATCGGTCTGCACTGTAACTTGCATTTTGGGTTCCTCTTTTGGGTTCCACTTTATCTTTCTACTCCGTGATATTCGATTTACACACTAACTTGTGTCATCGGTTCTCGCTGTACTTAGTCAATTTTTGGTGATCTCCAAATCTGATCTTCGGCTTTCTCTTTCCTATCTTTTGGTGTAGGCTTATCGAAAGTGTTGTTTGTATACTAATGAAAAATTAATGTCAACAATCTCCCCCTTTGACATTAGTATCAAAAACAAATATGTGCAAAATACTAACAAAATATTAAGTATATACAACATATATAATCCTTAGTCATTTAATGACTCCCCCTATGTATATGCCGGTATAGTTGTACATATGATATCTTTTCTTTCTACATATGATTTTCCCTTTATGAATATACATATACATATCTACCTTTTTCCCATCTGAATGAATGTACATAACATTTTCCTTTTTATTTTATACTTATAATTTCCCCCTTTATTTGATATTAAGGGCAAAGGTCATTTACCTTAGGGCCCGTTTGGGTACTAGAATACTATATCATGGATATGGTCAATTTAGGAAGATACTACACATTCAGGAAGATGCTTATCCTCAAAATGAAATCTGGAATATGGTCTGACCCGTTTGGTTCACTCGAAAGATGAATGAGAAGATGCATAAGGAATTTTAATTCTTTATTTTTTAATTTCTTTGAATATGGTGTGTATATATACACACATGCACACATGTGTATATATACATACATACATGTGTGTGTATATACACATGTATATATATACACACATGTATATATGTGTATACATGTGTGTATATACACACATGTATACACATATACACACATACACACATGTATGTGTATACACACACATACACACATATACACATATTTGTGTACATATACACACATACATACATGTGTGTATACAAACATACATGTGTGTGTATACACACATGTGTGTATATACACATATAAGTGTGTATCCATGTATACACATATACACACATGTGTATATATACACACACATACACACATGTGTGTATACACATATATACACATTTATGTATATATACACACATATACACATGTATGTATATATACATACATATACACATACAAGTGTGTATCCATGTATACACATATACACACATACACACATTTGTGTATATATACATACACACACCATACATGTGTATATATATAGACATATACACATGTGTGTATATACACACATATAGACACACCATACATGTGTGTATATATACACATATATACACACATACATGTCTATATATATACACATATGTGTATATACACACATACATGTATGTATATACACACATGTGTATATATACACATGTATATATATACATCCTTATAGCATTATAATATACATCTTTATAGCCACTGATCCCACGAAATATCAAATTTGCTTTTGTAAAAATTGGAATTGGAATTTGAAATTCCAATTCCACCTATTTAGGTGGAAGATGTATTCCCATTTTGGGGGCAAAATGAGTATTTTGGAATTCCAATTCCATTTCTTTCCAAGGACCCAAACATGGAATTTGGCATTATCCAGAATTAGATAATGCCAATTCCAGTCCAATTCCTGCTACCAAACGGGCCATATTTATCAAAAATATGGGAATGAGAAGACTTCATGTCTTCCATCATTTTCTCCCATTGCTCTTTGAGGTTCTCTAGAGCCATATGCTCAAGTGTTATCTTTGAATGCATATCATAGATGCTATCTGCTACAAACATCTCGGGAGTTCCTATCAGTTGCCTTGCAGAACTGATATGCTGTTGCAGCAGTGTAAGATTTGACAGATGTTGGGATTTTAGCTCGCTTAATTCTTCTTTGAAATGTGTTTCTACCTCCCATAACTCTTGCCTTAACCTTTTTACTTCAATTATCTTCTCATAATGCATTTTGACTGTATTGTCTCCATATGTGGTTAAGCAACTAGCACTGTTTGCTAGATCTGCATCTAGCTTTGCTATATTTCCACTATTCTCCTTAGTGAACTTTCCTATTGTGCTTAGCTTTTGAATTAAGGTTATAGCTTCAAATATGATGGGGTCTAATTTAGATATGAATTCTAATAGCTTTACCTTATTCTCTATCACTTCTTGGCTGATGTTCTCTATGAGCTTTTGTTGGTACTTCATTTCGGCTCTCTCCTCTTGCCTTCTCAACATCAATGTTCTGAGTTGTGATTGCATCGGTGAGGGTAGCTAGTTGATCAAGTATAGGCTTTCTTTGATCAATATCAACATCGGGTACAATTTGATGTAGAATGTCCCATGTTTTCTCCAGTACCATGGAGTCCCTATGCTATTTCTTCAACTTCTCTTGCAATGCCTTCCTCTGGTATATCTCTCCGTATTCTTGTAATGCATCCATGTTAAGTGTAGAAGGGTCACACTTTGGTATTTCAATGATTTCATCCAGTGTAACCTCTAACTTGTTCTTCTTTGTCTTCTTCTTCATCTTTGCGAATCAGTAGAATGTAGCACCATTGCCAATTTCTCATCCTTCTTTTTTGTGCTTGATGATGTGACCTGTTGTGCTTCTTTCTACTGCTTGGTGCCAGTTTCAGCTCGTCAGGTGTCTGTAGACGTCTCCACATTCACCTTAACATCATCGGTAGCATCCTTGTCTATTTTCTAAGGAGTACCATATTTTGGTTTGTCTCCTTCATTGGTGTCCTTTGCATCATCTGTCTTGGTGTTTTCATTCTTGTCTTGAGTCTCAGATTCTTTGTCCTTATCTCCTTCAATAACCTTGTTAGTGTCGGTTACATATTGAGTATCTCCGATGTTTTTCTGACCTTCGGTGTTGTCTTTGTTGGCTTCTTCTCCTGCATCCTTTGGAGTTTCCTTCTCAGGTGATTTTCTTGTTTCTTGCATGATATTGATAGCTTGTATCAATATTGGCAATTTTCCTAGAATGTTCACCTATGCACTATCAATTGTTGTGTCCTATTCATTGGTTGTGTCTTTTGCAATAGTGACATCTTCATCCTTATTGATTTCATCTGCTGGGTCATCGGTAATGTTGATGACATTGGTATCCATAATGTTGTCATTTGTGGTATCATCCCATGTCTCATTTGTGACATCTATAGTCTTATTCCCTATTGTATCATCCTCTTCTTTATCTAATTCAATGGATGGATCATCTTGAGTTGCCTTATCAATATCTTGTTGTTGAAGGTCTTTGTCGGGGCTGTCTTCCTCATTTGGTCTATTCATGATCTTGCACCATTTCTTGTGGCTGTCATGTTCAAGTTCAATCAACTTGCCTTCAAGAAATTTATATGCCCTTAGCTTTGGTGAGAATTCCTTCTTGTGTTTCTCCATCATCTCTTTTATCTCTACCATTTTATACTTAGGTGGAATTAGAGAAACAAGTACTCTCTCTGATTTCTTTCTCATTATTCAAAACAAATTTCCAATGGGAGGATAATCTATCCAACAATTCCCATGGTACATAACTTCCTTCAAATTGCATTGGTACATATTTGAAGTTATATATTTTAGCTATCATGGAATCCTCAATTTTATTCTGATCTTCTTGACTTTGTTTCTGCCATTTTCTATTGTGTGGATCTGTAATGGATCTAGAGTTTGCAATATAAACATACATGTCATCAATAGTGTCAGGTTCTTTTACCTTGACATTTTATGCCTCTAAGGCTTCATCTTTCTCGGTGTCTTCTATGTCCTCTCATGTTCTGATGAATTTTCTACCCTTCTTGTTTTGTCCTCTTTTCAGTGCGGGAGCTTTCCTCTTGTAAGTCCTAACCTTTCCCTTTTTAAGAGGTGAAGGAGTAAATTTTTTGGATGTTTGGCTTCTAGTTCTTGAAGCAGCTGTAGTCCTTGGTTTCTTAGATGGTCAAGGAGGTGGCGAATCTGACTTTGTTTCCTCGGAGTCATTCTTTTCTTCATCTTTACCGATAGATAACTGCTCTTTAGTTTCTTCCTCCTGTCCAACTTCTTCACCTTGCTCAATGTCTTCTTTGGTTGTTGATAGAATCTTCTTGAGATTCTTTACCATCTTGTCTTTCTTTTTGACTAGTTTCTTGACAACTAGGCTTGATTTAATTCTTGAGTTGGCCTCTTCATATGTGCCAAACCTTGGTTTCTTCTTGTCCAATGGTTCATTGCTTAAGGCATCAATTGCCTTTGTTGCAAGATCAATGTTGATCTCATATTCCAATGGTTGCAACCATGTTGTTCTTGCTACAATAGATTTGATGTAAGTATTATCTATGTCAACCATGAAGCATAGCTCATCCTTATATTTCTCAATGAGTTGCTTGGGGATTCTTACCCTCTTTTGCATTCGGTCTTTGAATACATAGAAGTATGCATCCATGAGTGTTTCAAAGTTACCTCCCAGTGCATCTATGTTCTCACTGATTTGCATGGTGAACGGTTTGGTGTTGTCCCATTTCACATCTCCTACTGATGGGAACTTTTCTTGAAAATAAAAGAAAATACACATGATTAGTGAGCCAAAATTGCAAGTGTTTGACTTTGCATTCCTGATTGTCTTTAGGTTTTCCTTCAACTGATTCAGGAGTAGCTCAGATAAGTCCAACTATGTACCCTTCTTCAGAATTTTGTAGGCTATGTCCACTACACTTGATGCTATGTTGTTTAATCTGCTTGCCTGGAAGAGTTTGTAACCCATAACACATGCACCAAACTTAATCTCATCATTGGTTATTATTGTTACTTTCAGTCCATGACCATCCCATTTGGATCCTATCATCTTTTTGGTCTCTACTTTCGGCGAATGCTTCAGTGCCTTTACTTTATCGGTTACGGGGTAACCAGTGACCACATGGATGACATCTCGGGTTATTGCCTTTGGTTCATCCAACCATAACTTGTTTTTGTGTATTCTTCTTAGTACTAACCGAATCCAATCAGTTTTGAAGACCTTTGGAAACATTAGGGCATTGGTGAGCCCTTTCACCTCAATGTGTTTGTGCTCTTCTTTAAGTATTCCATCATCATTACAAAGCTTCTTGTAAGCTTCTTCTACCTCTGACATTCTAATCTCTGCAATCTTGTAGTGTATGTAGGATCAAACATCTTCAACCAACAAAACCCTATCTAGAATGCACGTAAATGCACTAGTGTCGTTGGGTTGTGAGGAAACCTCTAGATGGATCTTATAATTAGGTTCCTTACATGTCATGTTCTTGATGAGTTTGAACTCATCTTTCTTTGCATTTTTAGATTTCACGGTTCGTGAAGTTGATGCCATTTTTAGAAAATTAGGGCTTCTACGTAATGTGTAAAAATGGAGTTGTCAATCTCGAACAACTTACTATTTGTGCTTGCAAAGATCTCTAAACTTCTTTGGAGAGCTGGAGGTCAAGTCGTGATCACTCTGTAGCTTGGTTTCTTTCTGTTCAAAAATTGCCTTCGCTCACTCTGCTCTGGGTGTCATGACAAATGAGTTATTTTGATGCCCTATTTATAGTCGTTTCCCTAAAATGCATGTCATAAATGCTCACCAACTCATCGATGTATAAAGACTAAGTTTGTTGGTGTATAAAGACTGAGTTCTTAGGTGAAGAATTTACTTCCATCGGTGACACTTACAACTTTTCAGAGCAGTCAATGTTCACTTTGCTTTTACTGACAGGTTTCGGTAACACTGATAGCTTATTCATGTGCTTTTTTACTAATGAGGCTTGGTCTATACTAGTAAATTTTTCTTTTAACCGATGCTTCTTGGTAAATGTAGGAAGTCTTAACTTTGAGTTTATATCGACAGGTTTCAGTATATAAGCCCGAAAGCATAGTTATCACATATTTCAACAAGTACAACCATGATGCATCTTTCTTATGCTAATTTGGAATTATTTCAACATATTATGGAATTGATGTAAAGTAATAGCTTGCGGGTAATGCAGTTCCATACTTACTTGTTCTGCTTAGGTGAGGTTGGTGATGTCACCGAATCCATTGGATGGGGTGTCACCATTTGCATTGCTCATTCCAACTTCATCATTGCTTGAAGCTTTTCTCCACATTTTGTCTCTATCCCTCCAGATATCTTCAATGGTGTTTCCATTGGGATATGTGCTTGTCTCTGTCATTGGTCTCTGTAGTCTTTCTTGAGATGACCAACTTTATGACAATATAAGCATGCCATTCTGGGGTTAGTCCAGCCTCTAGAATTTCTAGTCCATAGTCTCATACAATTTTCAGCAATGTGACCATATCTTCCACATGCTGTACAATTTGTCCAATTATTATAGTCCCATACATACTGATTACCGACATTCTTCAATTGATAGGGAGTTTCTTGACCTTTAGGCTTCCATGATTGTATTTTATTTTTCCAGCATTCAAGAGTTGTGTGCCCATTCATTTTGCATGTAGGACAGTATTTGTCCATGTAGGTTTCCCTTTTATGTTGTTTCATCTCAGACTTACATTCATATGCTTTATTACCTTTCTTGTTACATTTATAACAGAATCCTATGAATGAAGATGTATATTTAGGAATACCTTTCATTTTTCCTCTGCATACATTTGATGTATGGCCTTTATTATCACAGTGATTGCATGTAAGCTTTCTTGGTCTTAGATTTTCATATACATTCTTTGGATTGGATTGATTTGATGATTTTCCATTTTTCAGTAAAGCCTAGACCATTGTTGTTATTGACTCTTCATTGTCCCTCAAGAAAATCATCCATTCTTTTATTACTTTCTTCATCCTTTCTGATAATTTCATTATGTTGTTGTTGTATTCTTAATTCATGCTTTAACTTTTCATTTTCATCCCTCAGTTCGCCGATAGATTCTATTCTTTCAATGAGTTCAACATTTATTCAGTTTGACTCTTGACTCATAAGAATAATATGATTTGTTATCTCATGGTGATGCTCTGCAAGTCTCTGTATTTCAGTCTCCTTTTCTTGTAGATTTTCTATGATCTTTCTTCTATCATCAATAGCTAGTGCTGTTTCTTGTTCAGTCTGTCTAGCATTGTTCATGACATCAATCATCCTTACCATCTGTGTCTCTTGGACAATTTGCAGAGATTTAACTTATCCAGCCAGATGTAGATTGATTTCAGTTAGGCTTGTGATGCTTTCTTCTGATGTATCTGATGCTTGTTGTTGATCCTGGAGACTCAAAGAAATCTGGAATCTCTTCCTCATGATAATCTATCTTATTATTGTGAGATGCCATATTCTTTCTTTCATCAAGCAACTTTCTCATGCTAATTATAGCTTCTTTATACTGTTCATAGAACATGAGAATTTCAAGCTTTTTATTATCAATATTTTTATCAAGTTTGTACTTCTCCATTGTATGATATTTTCTCTTAAAGCTTTAAGCTTTCCAAAAAGAGACTTAGCTCTGATACCAATTGTTGGGATTAATGGGAAGTATGTACTGAGAGGGGAGGGGTGAATCAGTACCTCTAAAACTTTTTGTATCCTATAATCAATTAACCTTTGTAATCAATTGCATGTCTGTTCATTCTGATCTAAACTATCTTGGTGTGAGTTATATCAATTAATAACATTAATAAACATGTGAATCATTCATAGAAACATTCATGAACATAATTGACACATAACACAAGATATGATATCATAAAAAACTCTTGTTAGGAAGTAAAAACTGCGGTGGGGATGGCACCCACAAAAATTCACTATCCATAGAATGGAAGGGAGTCGGTAAAGGCTTACAATTGATCACTTCTGATGATCTACCATGTTAGAAGTATTAAAGGGGAGACCTATTAAGATCTACTCTGTTAAGAGCTTTAGCAACACTAATGAAGTGTGCACTCAGTTAAGAGATTTACAATAGGACTGTTAAGTCCACCTTCCTTGAAAGGATTTTTACACTTTGCTCCACTTGTTAGAATGATAGAAAATTACAAATTGAC
>MU224027.1:1967473-1994372 GCA_018584345.1 Thuja plicata | reverse complement strand
AATATCAACATAAATGCCCCTCCACAGAAGCAGTCTTATCCCTCTAGAAGAGTCACAAAAGTCTCTGAATTGCAATAACTTTTCTGCAGCCCCAAAAATGCATCCTCTGACCTTTCAAAACTGATCTCTCATCTGTAAAATATTTGATTTCCAGCGTCTGAGAAAATATCCAATCTTTCTGCAAACTTAACAACCTGGGCTCTGAAACTGAAAACATGGTGAAGGAAAACAAATACACCATCAACTCCTTTAAAAAATTCTGCTCTAACAGTTCATTTTCTTTGTCTATATTGCTGCTACATTTTTTGCACAGTGATCAAAATAAAAGCCTATGATTGGTCACTGAGCGATTCACATTGTCACACCAAAAACTGTCGCCATTTCTTTTTATTTAAATTTCAGGATCAGGCGACTGCATTAAGTCTCTTTGTCGCGGGCCTTTGTCACTAACCATGGTTTCTTCTCAACACTTGGTGACAATGTGCCTTCTTACCCTTGGCTAACCTGAGTCACGATCTGGCGATCATGCGACACAACTGAAGTCAAAGTCATGCACAGTTATCATTAACTCAACATTCATTCCCAGACCTTGCGACTAACTGTCTTGCTTAGCCCTTGCGGTGATCTCCCAGTCGCTGAATGTTTAATTCCTGTTCCAAGACTACGCAACAATGCCTAGTCGCCCAATCGCTAGACATAAGTTCTGAGCATTTAACTTTACCGTAACAGGTCTTATGTGGACCTTTTCTGCCTCTGACGACTTCACGATAGACCTTAATCGCCTAGTCGGGAGGACTTCTTCCTTAGGGCACCTTTCTTCTCAGACTTCGCGACCACCGTCGGATCTTCTAATCTTTTCGTCTTACGATTGGCGCTTAATCGCTAGACATTTGAACATACCCTTAATTCTTTTCCAGACATCGCGACTGAAGGAAAAGTACCTAGTCTTGTTGTCACTGAATGCTCCTTTTCCTTCTGGCGACCACCTGACAAGCTTTTAACATCCACCCGTCTTATGACACATGTCACTTGATCACTGGTTCACTTACTGCATACTAAAGAATTGAGTCATCACCCTGTTCCAGTGACATCCTGACTAAGCATTACTGCAGACCACAAATGGTCAGTCGCAAAGTCTAGGCTAAAAATTCTTAACCGTCATTCCATTACGAGATCACGCGACTGAAGGCCTTACTTAACTGTTACCTTTGACTTGATCTGGTGATAACGCGACATGAAGTAGTCACGAAGTCTGAGAACACCTTTATAACTGTTAAGAATCTACCGTGATCACCCGACTGAGCAGTGGGTCCCATCTTCATAGAGCCTTATGACATAACTATCCTGCGACTACCCAACTGGAAGAAATCGCTAAGTCTCAGAACACTGAAGGAATATTCCGATTCATTACGAGACCACACGACATAAGGGAAACGCAAAGTCGGGGAGACATATGGAATATTCACTCGGGGTAACGCAACGAGGCGACCAAGATTAAAGCACATGTCTTAAGTGAAAGGAAAAAGTAACAACAAAATAGAACGCCAAGGCTTAGGGTTTAAACTCATCGTTTAACACTGGAAGACTAAGGGTTTTCAGGGTTTTTGCAAATTTGAGCAAGGTTTAGACCTGAAAACCTGACTGATCTTGGTACTGATAATCGGTAACAGTTCATTTAGCACTATTCATATAACATCTTGCACATGGTTAATATGCTAAATCTATGCAACACTAAGAAACACGCTGGTGAACCGTTTGTTAAATTTATTCAGAGATGGAGAAATATATTTGCAAGATATCCTAGGAAAATCCATGAACGAGAAAAGATTAACATCTTCATCAACAACCTGATTCCTGAGATGAATTATGTAGTGCAAATGAAAAAACACACCACTTTTAGTGACTTAGTTGACAACGCTGTGAAGATTGAATATGTTATTGTAAAGAAAGGAGAGCTCGCGTTGAACAAAGATGCTAAATCTTATAACAATGGCAATAACAAGGATAAGAGTAAATAATGGATTACAAATTGTAATGTGGTCAATGATGGTGTAGTTGACTTGCCTTAGTATAAGCCTAAGGAACCAGTATTCAATCTCACTAATAGCATATCGGATGATAAGCTTAATTCAACTACTTGTAATGCTCCTAAGAATACCCTGGACTATTAGAAAGATAAAGCACCTTGGATGCCATGACCTAAGAGAAATTTTAATCCTCTTGGAGAGCCTTTAGAAGATGCATTAAAGACATTGGTTTCTCATAAGATCATCCCAATACCTAAATAAAAACCTTGGGAATCTGAAGTGAAGCCTAAGTGGTGGAATGACAACCACTAATGTGAGTTCCAAAAAACAAAGGGAATTTGACGAATGATTGTATGAAGTTGAAACATGTGATACAAGATCCGATCGACAATAAGACCATTACATTTGGTACTCATAGGTCGAACGATGACCATAAATATTTCAAGCAACCTTTTCCATCTTATGAGAAAGGAGAATCCTCAAAAACCCTGGGAGCTATCGTGAATCATACCTATGCAAACACTAACAACGTGATTCACATGCTCAAACCTTCTGACCACTCAAATAATGTCATTATTATTAAATATAGTGAAACTAATTCTGCCAATGTGGTCACTCATGGTCAATCCAAGGTCACTCTTAAGGGGGTATTTTCTGAACCTAAGCAAACTATTACACCAAAAAGAAAGCCCTCATCATAAAAAAAAGATGCTATATCACTCCCTTCTATGAACTAAAATTTGGTTGATCAGCTATAATGGACTCCCACTCAGATCTCTATTCTAGAGTTTCCCAAATTGTCATCATCACATAATGAGGTCCTCGAGACTGCAATTTTGGATACTAATGTTCCCACATACCTTGATGTCGACCGGTCCTAGATCATGGTAATTCACTTGAATTCCCCTCACTATCTATCCTTCTCAGAAGAAGATGATAAATTACACAATCACCCACATAACCAAACTTTGCACATTTAGGTCCTAATCCATATAAGCATTGATTAAAAATCATTTTGATAGATGGAGGCACTGGTTTGAACATATATACTCTCAAGTTAGTGACAAAATTAGGTTTCCCCAAACATGCTATTGATCCCAGGAGGAAAATTATCATAAAAGCATCTAATGAGGAGGAGAGGCCATTAAAGGACTAGTAGTGCTACCCATTAGAGTGGGACCAGTTGAACAAAATGTCATTTTCCAAGTATTAGACTTACCATTTGCATACAATATCTTTATAGGAAGACCCTAGATCCACGACATGTAGGTTAGTCCCTCCACGTATCACCAATGTGTGAAGTTACTGCACAATGGGGTGGAGATTTCTATCTCAGCTGATAGAACATACTCTTGTAACGCACTGAAAAATGTAGAGAGCATGGTCCTTCATAACAAGGAAGCATCCCAGGGATCAACATCTAAAAAATCTCACATATCACTCATGAAGAATTTTGGGGAGAAATTTAAAATTAAGAACATAAGAATAGGAGAATACTAGTTGTCCATGACTAGCCTCCCTACGTCCCCCAGATCCTACAGGATTCCATCATTATCCTTCAAACCATCAAGAAATCAGAAACAAGAGATACATGAAGGGACTGGCATGATCAAGGCTCATATCCCTCTCTCCAGAGAAAATGAAGAAAAATCCATCCTAGCATGGCTTTACAAAGGTGAAGATCTAGACCAAGAGATTAAACATGTTGAATTTTTCATAGAGAAATATTGCAAAGGTTACCAAATTGCCAAGAAAATGGGATACAAGGGAAAAGGACCCTTGGGAAAAGATAAAGGATTACTAGAACCTATAAATATGGAGTTTCAGAATCCCATGGAAAAAAAGAGTGGGCTATCATGAACAAAGGTTTCATTGTTCCACTAACAACATCCCTACTAGTGCTTGCAGGGACATATCTGACAATGAGAGTGACAAGGAAATAGAACTCGCCCCACTGTCTTTCAAAATATTGCTTAATATTCAAGACCCTAGATATCAAGGAGAGCCATACATCCCACAGTCATTAAACAATGAATCTAGAGCTCACTTTGAACCAAATGAGGGCTCATCTCCCCTCTTACAAGAATATTCCCAAATGACTGAGGCAGAAATAGAAAATCTCACTCAACAAGATGACTCATCTATTAGAGAAATTGACCCAGAGAAAGAGACCAAGCCTGAAGTCAGGCATCCAAAATGGGGGAAACTCATTCTTGTCTCTCACGTGCTTGATCTTCCCCATTTCTCAAATGGTTGGGTGCATACTCTTGAGGAGGCTTCAGCTCCAGCACAAAAAAGTGAGGCTAAACATGATGAAAATGTTAATAACTCCAACAACAATACTGCTACTTCAGCAATGCTCTCTTGATACTTGGAAACACTCGACCATAGTCAAATTCAATATAACTATGGGGTAAATACAAGACATGATTTATAGGAATGACATCCTAACTAGGGAAAACTGTGGATCCTACTCATGTGTTAGAATTACCTCCCTCTGTTGAAATTGACTCTAATGATTATGAGTGGGATTCATTCTCTAATGCTACCATTGACATTGAAGTTGATGTCATTCATAAATATGCTCCTCAGTGTGAACTAGGAGAAAGTTCTAATACTGCTAAAGCTTCCAGAGAAGTGTCTCACTCAAATCTCGAGGAGGACATGCCTCCTCTTCCTCCCAACATAAACTGGAACTTTGGGAATAATAACTGGGCTACTTTTCCACATGCAGTTTAGGATCAATAATCGAGGGAGGAGGATGGAATAAAATGGAGGCTTGTAGATCTTGGCATGACCCCTCATGCATGTATCCCATCTTTGAGAATTAAAGTGTGCCAATGATTGTTTTTCTAGAATGAATGGCTGCTTAAGAAGCAAGTGATAATTCTAACACTAGGTTAGTCAGGTCAGACTCGCATAACACCAACAATGGTTCCCGTAGTAATTTCATGGTGAATCAAGGTCTAGGAAGTCCTTCAGAGAATTTTGTAACATATCTTCTCTTACCAATCAAAAACCTTGACCTTGAACTCGGTGCTATCCTTGGAACCTATTGAATCATTGCCTCTTGTCCTCCTGAGTTGATTGAATGGAACCCAAATGAACCTTTGAACCTAATCTCCGCACCCAATGACTACACCTTAGCTTGTTACTTGAATTCCATTGAGCCCTTTTTTTCTTCCACTAGTGCAATGAGCATGAACTATAATGCCCCATCAGGGAACCCGGGAGAACTAACCTAAACATGACACTAAGTTAACAAGATATTATTTTTAATGTTTACAAACAATAATGATAACAATGTGGAAGCAATACAATGAAGTACATGACATACACATAAGTACAAATCAACAAAGATATAATTCTCAAGGGTTCCTTAACGTAGAATTACTTAAGCAAAAATAATCTACGAACAACAATGATAAAGAACTAACATAAAGGATACATCAACTGAATCCAATATACATCTCATAATATAAGACCACATATACATTTGATACCCAAGGTATAAATACATGAATTAGCATCCACTGCACAAGTCATAGGGTATGTAATAATACATAACAATACAATACAATACATCCTCCAAAGGATGTCAACCAATATCCACATATGGTACAAATATATAAATCCTAAAACTGAACAAGTTTCCATGAGACTAGGAAGATAGAACTGCAACAAGGATCATCCAAGTATGAAGAAGAACCATTGGATCTCAATGGTAATAAGAATTTCTACCACTTGACCACATGGAACCAAAGGTCCTCTCCCATCGTGCTGAGGAGATAGTAACAGGCCCACTCACATGGGTATACAACATGAAGGAAACCATCAAAGGTATACATGACATCATAGAAAAATGCATAGGAAGATCCTAGAAGCTCTCTAAACCACAGTAAGGAAGTCTACACAATACCAGAGGTAATCAACACACGTAGGATAACCTAAGCTGTATATAGGGAAGTGTCATCACATAAGTCTACCCTTGAAGGTAACCCTAGTAGTCCTTCTTAGACCCTGGCCTCCAAGTGACTCTATGTGGCTCAGTAATCCTTCTGTGAAGACAAGGATCCTAACTCCCATCCTAGCATGTAATAAAACTCAAGGCATGGGTAGAGACTCAGAAATCTTATTAGTTTATTAAAAAACCCCTTTAATGTTTCATATTTTCACTTATTAAGTAACTTGCCAATGAGATTACCCTAGTAGCCACTTAGGGAACTGGACCCTTTGCAAGCCACTTCCCCTCTATACACTTAGTTATCCTACCTAGGATCATAACAAAATCATGAAGGTAATACATAAACCTCAAACTGATTCCTGCCCATACAAGATCACATTGGTTCTCCAATAAACATAACCACTGAAAGTATCCTCACAAGATCATAAAATACAACATAACTGAATCAGGTTGGGTATAAGGAATCAAGACCATGACAACATCACAGAAACATGTACTAACATTCACATATGATACCATGAAGAAACCAAACCTCAAAACCTCTGGTTTTACATCTGAAGGTTATCTATCCCCAACAGATACCCAAAAATGTAAACATCCCATACAAGGAAAGAATACCTAATTCATTTCGACAAATATCCAAAACACATTAAGGCATGATACACACATCTTCAGAAAGCACAATCACACATAGTGACATATACATCCTTAAAAGGATCTAATTCAGATTCAGTGATAACATAATGATAATTGCCCTTGAATATAAATACCATCCCTTAGAATAACATATAAAATGATCATCACTCAAAGTTATTATTTAACTAATAACTATCAAATAGTTTAATTAAACCAAAATGAAAATATTAATTAAACTAAATTCTTTATTAAAAAAACATATTAATAAAAATAAATTTAATTAATATTATTTAAAATAATATTAATTTAACTAATTTTTTTTTAATAAAAAACCATATTAATCATGAATTCATGATGATTTGGCGAGTGATCTTCCTCCATAGCATTAATCACGAATTCATGATGATACAACAGTATTAGATCTTGGTCATAGGTTCAAACCCCTTGCTTGCGCCAGGGGATTGGTGCAAGGTGTGTGCCCTTGGAATCCTTGTGTTATGTAGTACAACACTCAGGCTTGTGACATGGCTTAACTGTCTCCTATGGATTCTATAATCTAGTGGTTGTATCGAGCATTGATAGATTGATTTTTTAGTGTAACGAAAACCACACTTGTAAAACATTTGTCCAAGATAGAGCCACAAGATAAAATAAAATAGATTAGTAACTCAAACCTGAAACAAATATAATAGTTAGCATTCAAATCTATTGACACACTGTATTTTTATGGATACCTTTGAAGAATTTTTGCATAATTGTCAAAGGATTTTGCTTCTTCTTCAATCAATATTTTCTCCTTTGTCCATTCTAGTCTCGAGGAGTTATCGATTCTTCTCTTCAACGCTTTCATAGAATTGAATCTAGGGATTTGTTTCACAATTTTCTTCAACTTTGTGCCTCCTAGCATCTGTAAATAAAATAACATAGATTAGATTTCTTAGATTTCAAATTCTGCAATAGTTAGTAAATGTGACACAAAATTCATTAAATGTCACAGACTTTGACTCAAATGCAACTAACTTTAAAGCAAACGTGATATTATTTAAGAAATATGATAAAATTAAAAGAAAATGTGAGATTATTCAAGTCAAATATGATAGAATTTGCACTGAATGTGATCTACGTTTGTTGTAACTCTACAACAAATCCTGCAAGGAAAGTTGACATAATGTTCATCAGAATCACAAAATTATATGCAAAACTATAGAAGTCAGATGCGATATTAAACAGTTAAATGTGACATTATTTATTTCAAATACACCAGAATTTTATTAAAATTTGATAATATGTATGCTAAACGTGATGAAATTTGTGACAAATGCGATGATCTTTTCTTCAAATGCGACATTCTATGTTTTTTTGAGACCTGCAAGACAAATCTGCAACAAAAAATTGATCTAAAGATGTTGAAAATAGGGGCATGACCCCATAGTGGGCACCAATATATGTATGCAAAAAGATGTGTCACACACAAAAATGAAACATTAGATTAGTGAGTTAGTTCAAATCAAGATAAAATATGAAAGATACATGAAATAAGTCCCTAAGAGTGTCTCATTTCTTTCTATTCTTAAGGACCTATTTGATCTAGTTATTTATTCTCAGTAGCAATTAAGATCTGATAGATGACAACTCAATAAACGAGAATTTGATGAGGATGCAAGTCAAGATGGTCTAAGATACAATATTATGCTATTTTAATATGAAATTCATGATCAATTATGCTAAATGATGCTAAAATGCATCTTTAAGATGAAGATCTAAGATGAATTCAAGCTATATCCAAAGCTATTTTATACACAATTAAGCTAAAATAATAAACAATGAAGATTAACTATGAATTGAACTAAGCTAGATGAAATGCAAGTGAAAGTTGTCATTGTGAGGATGCTCAAATGGAAATGGATGAATTACACCAACATTATGCCTATGCTCAAAATGAAGTAGATGATTTACTCTATAAATTCTCCCTATTTATAAGATTTTTGAAGGCTTTGGGGTGTGTTGTCAATGAATGGTCAAGATTGATTTCTCAAGATGAATTGCTAATATTGAAAAGGTATTTGATAAGTTGTGTGCCTTCATCCCATTGGTTGTAATTAGGAGACATGTTTTTCAAGTGTCCTTTTGTGCTCCCTTTTGTCTTTGTTAAGGAAAATAGGCTTTATAATTCTTTTTAATTAATTACCTTAGCCATGGATGAGGTTTCACGTGACATGTGATGAGATGGAAAAGACATGTGAATAGGTTGGAATTGATTTATTTTGAAAAATTAATTAATTGATGTGAACTATATAATTAAATGATTATTTCAATTACATAGTAGAAGAAATGTGATTTTATTAATTAAATTACTTGTATTTAATTAATGTTTATTCTTGACCATTTTTAGCTATATACACTTATGCTTTGAAAACAATTGAGATAAAATATTGAAGTTCTAATATAATTTATTTTCAAGATGATGTAGAGGCCTCAGAGGAAATCTAGTGGAATAAATCTTAAACCTCTAGTCAGTCTATTCAAATAAGAGATGGAGCAATCAATAAATTTTTGCCATTGAATGTGAAATTGTTGAAAATTTAAAAACTCTAGGTGTTGAGTCCATACCTCCTTATCTTTTCTTGTGATTAAAACTACCATCATATCAACAAGATATTGAATAATCTCTATTGTATTCCTCATTTCTATTTTCTTGACATCTTTGTTAAATTTTACCATTCTTGTTTTCAATCCATCATTTTCAACATTCAAGATAGCTACTTAAATAATAAATTTTGCTAACTCATATGATGAAGGTCCTCCAATAGTAGGATGCTACTCTATCCTTTCTCTTAATTTTTCTTCAAAAATCTTAATTCTTGCATCTATTGCAATAATTATCCATTGATCCCTTACTGAGGCTTTATGTGTCATTTGGGTAACATGCACCACAAGGCAAGATGCTTGTAGGCCTATGAAATCAATGGATTTATTCAAAAGTAACTATCCATATAATTGATCTTGTTGGGAAAACCATGAATGGATTCCTTATTATAGGATAAAGTGACCAAGTAGCTAGTACATCTATCTTTTCATCAAAAATATAACCAAAGAGAAAAAAAAACTTCTCTTGCTATGGGCTCAACTTTGTAAGATCTATGTTTTGCCTTCTCATTATATTTTCAAATGCAATAGCGAATGATATATCCAAACCTTCCAAAAGTAAGACACCATTGTCCTCAACCATGTTCCTTCCTTGTTCTGGGGCCATAATTTATAATTCCTCTTCAACCTTTTGAAGGACCTCATCCTTCATTTTCATTTTCTCATCTTCATTCAAGTTATCAAAATCAATTTCTTTTTCTCCAACTAACTTTCCATCCTTCTTCTTGAGTAAAAATTGCTTGAATTATTTATTTTTGATGAATTCATCATCTCCCAAAATCTCCTTACAGGCTTCAATTCTAATATCATTTGTTAATCCTACCCCTAATTTGAGGACTGCAAGAGTCTTCTCTACAAATGGTTCCTCAATATGTATTTCCTTTTGCATATAAATTTTATGAGGGGGAAGGGGTTAATCAATTTTTGTATCAAATACTTCATAGAAATTATAAGGAATAGGCTTACCCAAGGCCAATATTTGTATTGGTATAGTAGACAAAGGATTCTCTGAGGCATCATATGGTTATGACCTCTATGATGAAGGAGCTTTCGTAGCCTCTTTAGAAGATAATGCAACAAAAGATCTAGGTGGGGGTAATGAAACCTAATAAGGTGGAAGTGAAACTTCGAGAATATAAGGACATGAAGTGGATGGTTGTTCACATCCTCAAGGAGGAGATTAAACTGGACTTTTAGGTGGGGAGGTTGCTTCAATAAGAAACCCTTTGGATGAGGGTGAAGACTCTGTCTCTACCTCAATAGGAGATGTCTTGAGCTCCTTGAATTTTGTAGATATTTTATAATTAAGGGGAATACTATCAAAACCTCTCTAAAAGATTTAAAACATTCTCATTCTAAGCTCTACAACTAACACTATATTATAGGGGAAAAAAAAGTTACTATGCTTTTCTTTCTTGTGCTTTTCATGTTGGATCTTATACCACCTCTCCCTCATCTTTAGGACTCCTTGATAATTTTTTTCATTTCTAATCTAGTCTTCAATCTTATCATATTGATGTGAAGGAGCATTGTGATAAATCCCATGTATAAATAACTTTGGATCATAGCTCCTATGAGCTTTAGTGGGAAGACAATATTAATTCAACTTACTTAGTATAACCTCAAATTATTTCCTACTAAAAAAATTATAAAGACCTTCAATCATAATTTCAGAATCAAAGAAAGACCCATTTCTATGAGATCCATTTATGGAAACATATTGTGTAGATGTTAGGATTAACAAGACATAAATAAAAATTACATGCAGAAATATAACCAATATCAGAGAATAATAAATTAAAATAGAAGAGAACACAAGACACAAATATTTAACATGTTTCACCCAATCCCTAGGCTACGTCCACCAAACAACAAAGTCCACTCTTATTATTATCTAGTGATTACAATCTGATCATAATGCGCAAATCCCTTAAAACTCAATACCACCATAAAACATACAACATAATAATGAAACCCTAACCCTAAGCCAATTTATACAAACTTTATGCTGCTTTAGGGTTAGAACATGTCGGCCCAAAAATTGGCTGAAAATAAACCTCAAAAAAATTTGCCTTAGGGGCTCTGCCCCTGAACCCCATGCATTGTAGAAAGGTAAAACACTTTCCTAGATAGTACTTCCCTAATTAGTCACTACAATATAAAAATATCCCACTTGGGGAATGATCATACTCCACATAAACTAACAATTCTCCCACTTGGAGACTAATCCTGTAGCTAAATCGCTACCCTATGAAGCTCCCAATGGATCCAGCCTTCCTAGACTCTGTTGTTCTGTTAGTCTATTCAATCTAGAAGACCAATTGAAAATAAACAAGAATTCAGCTTCTCCCTCATTACAATCTTTGTAAACATATCCACTGGATTATCATTTTTATGTATCTTTTCTAGCTTTATCTATCCATCATCCAAAACTGACCGAATGAAATGATATCGCAACTGTATGTGCTTTGTCTTTGAATGCAAAGTATAATTCTTTGCAAGATGGATGGCACTCTGACTGTCTGAATATAGATAGTTATCCGCCTGTGGATGTCCCAATTCTTCCATGAAGAATTGAAGCCATATCATCTCCTTGGCTACTTCTATAGCAACAACATACTCTGCCTCTGTAGTGGATAAAGCATTCACCTTTTGTAACCAAGAAATCCAACTCACTGATGTCCCACCAATAGTAAATACATAACCTGTAGTACTCTGTCTGGTATCTATATCTTCTGCCAAATTTGAGTCAACATAGCCATGAACAGTAGTAGTAGAGCCACCAAAGTGTAAACACTTATCTGATGTACCTCTCAAATATCTAAAAATCCATTTGACTGCATTCCAATGCTCAATCCTAGGGTGACTCATATACCTGCTAATGAATCCCACTGCATGTGCAATGTTTGGCCTAGTACATACCATAGCATACATTAAGCTCCCTACAGCTGAAGCATAAGGTATCTTGGACATTTTTTCCGCTTCTTCTGGTGTCTTTGGACACATCTCCTTAGTCAATTTCAAATGACTAGGCAAAGATGTAGTGATAACTTTGGCATCCTTCATGGAGAATCTCTGTGACACCTTTTCAACATAATCAACCTGAGATAGAGTTAATTTTTTGTTCTTCCTATCTCTACAAATTTTCATGCCAAGGATTTGTTTTTCTGCCCCCAAATCCTTGATAGCAATATATTTAGCTAATTGTTGTTTCAATCCCTTAATATGATCCATGTTAGACCCAGCTACAAGAATATCATCAACATATAAACATACAATAATGTAGCTATCCTCATTTAACCTCTTGAAATAAATACAATGGTCATAATTACACCGAGTGTATCCATTCTCATTCATAAAAGTATCAAACTTAATATACCATTGCTGAGGTGCTTGCTTCAAGCCATATAATTTTTTTTTTCAATTTGCACACTAAACTCTCCTTACCCTTGACCTCAAATCCCTGTGGCTATGCCGTATATATTTCTTCATTCAAATCACCATGAAGAAAAGTTGTTTTAACATCAAGCTGCTCTAAATACAAATCTTCAGTAGCCACAATACTTAAAATAATATGAATAGAAGTCATTTTAACAAATGGAGAAAATATCTCATCAAAATCAATACCATGTTTCTGTGAAAATCCTTTTACAACTAATCTGGCTTTACATCTTTTCTTACCTCCATATTCTTCTTTCAACCTGTAAACCCATTTATTCTGCAAAGCTCGTTTACCTACAGGTAACTTACATAAATCCCAAGTCTAATTTTTTAGCAAAGAGTCCATTTCATTCATCATTGCAGACTCCCACTAAAGCTTTGTATCCACCTACATAGCTTCATTATAACATTCAGGTTCACCAACATCAGTTAATAAAATAGAATACAAAGAAGGTGAAAATCTATCTGGAGGTCTACTTAGCCTTGTTGACCATCTAACATTCACTAGAGTGTCTGGCATTTTTTGTTTCTGTTGTTGCGGAGCATAAGGAATTTCTGGAACATTATCTTTTGGAGTATCATCCAACTCTACATAATCAGTGTCTTTCTTCTCATGCTGTCGCAACAGATCTTTGTACAATACTTTCTCATTGAATATGACATCCCTGCTTCTTACAATTTTATGATTTTCAAAATTGAAAAGTCTATAGCCAGATTTATCAATGCCATATCCAACAAATACACATTTCTTTGATTTTTCTTCCAGCTTGGTTCCATTTTCAAAATCTATATGTGCAAATGCTTCACAACCGAAGGTTCTGAGAAGATAATAACTTACCTTCTTACTAGTCCATGCCTCCTCTAGAATACCACAACCCAAAGGAGTAGAGGGACCTCTGTTAATTAAATAAATAATAGTATTTACAGCCTCTTCCCACATGTTTAAGGGGATCCCAACATGCAATCTCATAGTCCTTGCACGCTCCATTATTGTCATGTTCATGCGTTCAGCCACTCCATTTTCTTGTGGAGTTCTTGGAACCATTTTCTACCTATGAATACCATTAGAGGAAAATTAATATTCAAATTATTTTCTGCAATACTCACCACCATTATTAGATCTGAGACATTTTAATCTTTTACCAGTCTCATTTTTAACCAAGCTTTTCCATTTTTTTGAAAGTTTCAAATACTTCAGATTTCTGCCTAAGGAAATAAATCTAGACTTTCCTAGTTGCATCATCAATGAAAGTAATATAATATAGAGAGCCACCAAGGGAAGATACATGAGTTGGCCCCCATACATCTATATACACAAGCTCTAATTTATCATCTTTCTTTTCCTTCCCACCCTTCAAGAATCTAACTCTCTTTTTTTTCCCATACACACAAATTTCACATAAATCAATATTTACACATTTCAGACCTGGTAAAACTTTCTTTGAGTGAAGTAATTTCATACCTTTCTCACTCATGTGCCTAATTCTGTTGTGCCATAGTGCTATTTCGGTATCCACAACAACTGTTTCATTTTTTACCTGCTCAATTGCAGCAACTATTCCTGAACATTCACTTTTATCTGTAACAATTAGAGTAGAAGGAACAACATTACCTGTACAAAGATATAATGTGCCTACTTTCACACCATTTTCTACTACTAAGGAACCTTTTGAAACCTTCCAATTTTTATCATTAAAAGTAACTGTGCAACCCTCATCACCTAGTTGCCGTCATCACTTAATCTTAACTCTTCCCTTCCCAACAATTTGACAAGGTTTATTATCTCCCAAATAAACTTGCCCAAAATCACCTTGGACATAATCAATAAAATCTCCTATGAGGTGTAGCATGAAAAGAAACCCTTGAATCTAGAACCCATGAATCATTAACATTCTCAAGGGAAAGAATCAAACATCATCTTCATATTTATTACTTACCACATTTGCCTCCTTATTGCCTTCTTGTTTGTCTCCTTCTTTATTCTTTCGTGACCAACAATCTTTCTTCTTATGATCTGGTTTTCCATAGTACAAGAAGTCTCTAGGTCCTCTTGATTAAAACCTCTTTCCTTTTGAATTTTGTCATGATTTCCCATGATTTCTAGAGTTTTTTCCTCTATCTCTTGTTTTGCCTCTTCTTTCTACATTCAAAAAATTACTTGATGCAGATCCACCTGAGCTTTTCTATAAATTTCCTCACTTAGAATAACACCAACAACATCATCAAATTTTAGGGTGTTCAAATTAGAAATAGAGTTACTAACAACCATTATCAAGCTACTCCAACTTTCTAGCAAAGAACAAAGAATCAAAAGAGCAGAAAGGTAAAACACTTTCCTGGATAGTACTTTCCTGATCAGCCACCACAATATAATAGTAGAGACCAATTGATTCACTATATCAAGAAAAGAAATTAATTTTGGGACAACAATTTGTAAGGTCCTTGGTAACACAGTACTCCCAAAGATCCTCATGTTTGTGTGATCCTTGTAATAAAATTGTGATCCCCAATTGTGCTCTATCTTAGTGTATGAGTCCAAATCCTTTAGCCTCAAAAACTTATAATATTTATTAGATAATCCCCAACAAATAAACCCATTTGAGTATTTCATTAATATTATTATGAAATAATTTTTAAATATAACATAAGAAGAACCTCTACTGTCCTTGTCGCAAATTAAGGTCTACTCTTTTATTGGTACATTCTCACCTTCAATCACGAAGCTCCCAAAATTTAAGCCTATTCCACAATAATATATGCATCAAAATGGAAGAATACCTTAAATTTGAAGTCTTCTTTTAATTTGTGTTGATTAAAGCCTTATGCATCATTTTAGAAATTACTGCAACATAGTCAAAATGCCTATGTGCACCAATCCCTTGTATATCTAAACATATCAATAACACCCAATTAAGAATTCTAGTTAATGCATATTCTCCATACCATTGGCACATTCCATAATAAGTATCCTTTATATATTGAACAAATAAATCAATATGTATGGTGGTTGATCTCTATGACTTAAGGATTTTCTATTTTTGACAGATGCTTTGGTCTATGTAGAGGATTTTTTTCTTTGTATATCTCTTTATGCTTATCAAAATAAATAAAAAGAAATACATTCTTATCAAAGGACCACCACTTCCTATCTATCTCCAATGTGAAAGTATCTTCTATGCTCTCTTTGGTGATCTTCACCAAATCCTTTCCTTCAAATGACATGATTTTCTCGGTGTTAGGGCTATATCTTCCGACAAGTGCAATCATCAAATCCACATTCAAAAAAACATTAGAGACTATGAGCTGAGGTGAGTTATAGTCCCAAATATTTTGAAAAAATATTTCTCATTTTCTCTTTTTAATTCTTCCTCTATAGATCAAAATCAGTAACCCAAGCCCCAAGGATAGGGTTAATTCCTTCTCTTGTTGGATGATGTTGGAATTGGCTACTACTGATGATGTTGGCATTCATGTTTTGTCACTGATGTCAACTTATGTTTGTGTGGAGGAAGTACATACTGGTTATGATGACTGACAGAAGTGTACAGATACTATACAGATGAATCAGAATGAGTGAAGATGGGGAAATGTAGAAGGATGTATGATGATCTTATTTCTAAGGTCTCTTGGCTTAATAATGCATATTAGATGAGTTATAGATGTTTTGGTGAAGATTGGTTTATGGACTGTGACAATGATGATTGACAAAGTGAGTCTCTGTGTTTTGAGTATATCTTACAGGAGATGATGATGCAGGTTATGCGAGCTTAAGAAATGATAGAAGAAATGTTTAGCGATGTTTGTGTTGGGTTGTAAGTCATATGATTTTTTATGATGTCATCTATGGCATGTATTCTGGAGGAGACCTATTTGGGGCTGACTTCATAGATGTAGTGTGTATTATAGATTGTGAGAATGGATTACAGATATTGGATTATATCTGATGTATTGTAATTGATGTATACTTGTTATAGGTACCGTGTGTATCTTAGCAAGAGGCTAAATAATTATTTTTATATTGAGAAATCTTAATTGGCTGACCTAATCAATTATTGTAATAGGGTATATATGAGAGATATTTTCTTTTGAAAATAAGTTACTGTTTGTATGAAGAGAAGGTGATTGGAAAAGATAGAGAAGTGTGGAAGCTAGAAGCTTGATTGTCTGTTGGAACTAGAGTAGAGGACATGATTATTATACTTCATTGGAACTAACCAAGAAAAGAAAGTTTCTATTAGACAGTTCACTGGATTGTATATTTTCCATATACACTTGTTCAGATTATAAATCCTTGAGGGTGGATTTAACCTTCTTTAGGCAGTGTTCCTGGGAAGTGAGCCCACTATTGTTCTTGACTCCTAACAAGGTTTGTCCTTTAAATAGGGACTGTGTACTGTAATGTTGTAATAAGCTCCTAACATGGCTAAATCTTTTAATAGGGATACTATAATCTCAGTATATTATTTGTGGGTGCTAATTTCCATCAGGGTTTTACCTTTAATAGGGTTTCCTCGACAACAAAGGATTGTGTTATTTTGTTGGCATTTGTTGTGTTATCATTTGGATGAAATTTTTGTTTATAAAGTTTAATGTTAAATAATTTGTCTCATAACTGATTCAGCCCCCCCCCCCTCTTTGTTGTGTTGGTGGACTGTTATTCCTAACAATTGGTATCAGAGCTACTGGTCCTTAGATAGAAAGCTTAATAACTTGAGGTGATCCTAAAGATGACTTACTATAGGAAGGATAGTCTGAAGTTTGATCCTAAAAACTTTGATAGTTGGAAGAACAAGATGAGAACACATTTGCTATGTTTGGAAATTGACTATTGGATGATTACTAAAAGAAAGGAACATATGAAAGCTGAGGATGAATTGGATAAAGATATTGAAAATGAAAAGAAGTTATTTTCATGCAACATGGTTGCAAGGGAAGCATTGATCAATGGACTTTCTGAAGGTGAGTTCACAGAGGTAAAAGACTTAGATTCTGCATATGAGATTTGGACAAGATTGGAAGCATTGCATGAAGGATATAAGTTTACAAAACAAGAAAAGTTACAACATTAGAAGGAAAATATGGAAACATTGAAAATGGGATATGATGAGAACATTAGATCATATTCACAGAGAATTACTGAAGTTGTTGTTGGCATCAGGAACTCTAGAGGTACTTACAGAATTGGGAAGATTCTCAGATCCCTGACACCTGTATACAGAACCAAAGTACAAGCTATATAAGAGATTAAACCCTTGACACTGAACTTCAATAGAGAGATGTTGATTGGGAAACCGACTACCTTTGAGGCCATAGAACTGGGATATTCTCTACCTAAAGTTGAGTCAACATTCAAGGTGACTGTGCATAGAAAAAAAAAGACCTTATCAGGAATTGCAAGCACTAGAAACAATGACTTGAGAGAAGAACTTGGAGAATATGTTGATGAATGGGAACAAATACAAGAAGAAGAAAGAAAGCTAGATGATGTTGTGGCTCTAATTGCTAGAAGAGAAAAGAGAGGTAAGGGTAAATTTGAAGGAAAGTTACCTTTGAAATGTTTTTCATGCAACAAGATAGGTCATTTTTCATCTCGATGTCCTACAAGGGTTCCAAAGAATAAACCTATGTTTTATAATTCTAAGTATTCAAAAGACAAGGAATGGTATTATGCTAGTGAAGGTGTTTCTGATGATGAATTTGTTGACTATGATGAGATTGGATTTATTTCTATTAAGGATGATGAACCTATACATGAAGAAAGAGCCTTAGTATCTTGTGTTGAAAATATATCTAAATGGGTTATTGATAGTGGTTGTTCACATCATATGAATCGAGATAAAAAATTTTTTGTTAGTTTGAAAATATATGATGGTGGTGTTTTAAGATTTGGTGACAATACTCCTAAGCTTATCATTGGAGTTGGATCTATTTCTCTGGACGAAAAAACTAATATTGATAATGTATTGCTTGTTGATGTATTTTCCCATATGTTTCCATCAATGACAAAGGGGGAGATTGTTGGATGATGTTTGAATTGGCTACTACTGATTTTTTTGGCATTCATGTTTTGTCACTGATGTCAACATATGTTTTTGTGGAGGAAGTACATACTGGTTATGATGACTGACAGAAGTGTGCGGATACTATACGGATGAATTGGAATGAGTGAAGATGGGGAAATGTAGAAGGATGTATGATGATCTTATTTCTAAGGACTCATGGATTAATAGTGTATATTGGATGAGTTACAGATGTTTTGGTGAAGACTGGTTTTTGGACTATGACAGCGATGATTGATAGAGCGAGTCTCTATGTTTTAAGTATATCTTATAGGTGATGATGATGTAGGTTATACGAGCTTAAGGAATGACAGAAGACATGTTCAGGAATGTCTGTGTTGGGTCACAAGTCGTATGATTGTTTATGACATCATTTGTGGCATGTATTCTAGAGGAGACCTATTTGGGGTCGACTTCAGAGATGTAGTGTGTATTGTGGATTGCGAATCTTGGATTATATCTGATGTATTGTAATTGATGTATACTTGTTATAGGTACCATGTGTATCTTAGCAAGGGGTTAAATAATTATTTATATATTGGGAAAGCTTAATTGGTCGACCTAATCAGTTATTGTAATATGGTATATGTGAGAGATCTTTTATTTTGAAAAGAAGTGAGTGTGTGTATGAAGAGAAGGTGATTGGAAAAGACAGAGAAGTGTGGAAGCTACAAGCTTGATTTTTTGTTGGATGTAGAGAAGAGGACATGATTATTGTACTTCATTGGAACTGACCAAGCAAAGACAATTGCTATTAGACAGTTCACTAGATTGTATATTTTCCATATACACTTTTTCAAATTGTAAATCCTTGAGGGTGGCTTTAACCTTCTTTAGGAAGTGTTCCTGGGCAGTGAGCCCACTATTGTTCTTGAATCCTAACAGGGTCTTTCCTTTAACAGGGTTTGTGTGATGTAATGCTATAATAAGCTCCTAACAGGGATAAATCTTTTAACAGGAATACTATACTCTTAGTACATTATTTGTGGGTGCTAATTCTCATAGGGGTTTTACCTTTAACATGGTTTCCTCGATGACAAAGGATTGTATTATTGTGTTATTATTTGGATGAAAACTTTGTTTATAAAGTTTAATATTTAATAATCTTTCTCACAACTGATTCACCCCCCCTCTCAGTTGTGTTGGTGGACTGTTATTCCTAACATTATAGTCCCACATATTTTGAACAAATATTTCTCATCTTCTCTTGTTAATTCCTCCTCTATAGATCAAAATTGGTAACCCCAGCCCCAAGGATAGGGTCTCTACAACCTTCATGGAAATCAACTAAGAATTCATTTGGAAAACTACCAGTTCCACCCCTTTTTTGTGTATCTAGAGAGCCTGATAATTGAGCAATAATTTTTGAAGGATATTTCCACTTATCATCAGAGGAAGAGGATCTTGCTATACTTAAAATTTGTAGATAGGTGTTAACAAGGATTAGCATTTCAAATTCTAGGCTCAATTATACCTCCTAAGCTCATAAATGGATTTCAATGCAAAGACTAATCTCAATATAAGCTTGTGCACAATTGTAAATGATCAAAGCATTTGAAATAGGGAGATAAGAACACACTCTAATTGCACAATCTTACTAAGGTAGAGCATAATTGGGGGTCATGAAACTTAGCTATGCAAACTGATTGATAAAAAATGCAGCGGTTACAAGTAACATGAATTGTCAATGTTAAATCATTGTATAGTATGCCATTCAATTTGAGCTTTTTAAAGGCAGTTAACCAAACAACATTTTTAAATGTGAACTTTTTAGCTTTATGTTATATGGTAAGATTATATTTTTAATTCATAACAATTGTACATAAGTTAATATCTCATTTTAGGGGTGAAATGTAGATTAAAGGGAGCATGAGTACAACACAAAAGTTTACACCAAACATTTTCTTAAAGCCTTAAAAGCTAATTTCTGGTCAATCTTGCTTATTTTTAGTATTATTAGGTGGGACAATAGCTGTAACAAAACTCTTGTTTACTATGCATTTAATGGGTGCTTTGACATGTAATAGATGGCTTTGAGCTTTTGCAAAGAACAAAAGATGTCATTAATTAGGTCTTGTAAAATTGAATGAAGAGGAATATTCTAATTATTCACATACTTATATATGTAGGTATATTTTTAAACTTTTATCTCTAATGATAAAAATATTGAATAATATTTTATTAAATATTATAATAAACCAATACTAAATATAAAATACACTTTTAATTAACTATGTCTATCAAGATAATTCTACTAGACATATTAAGATACTATTTTCAAATTAACCATTAACAATTCATTTTCTTATCCATAATCATGCATGAAATGTAAATCTATAGAAGTGGGGTGCGCCAGATTTCCATCAAACCAACTACTGCCAAAATGCTAGCCACCTCTACCTCAACCACATTCTCGCCTTCAATTCCTACCACCACTTACAATACTCAAGTTTTCATCAGTAGGGTCAACTCTTAAATCATAAATCCATAGTCTATTATGCATCAAATAATATCAATTTGTTCCATATTTGGTGATTCATTAACATCTAATCATAATCTCAAATAAATTTTTTCTCACATTTTGATATAATAATTCAAATGTAAAAAGCATTCAGTATACTAATCACATAATATTAAATCATTAATCTAACATCCATAATGTACATCGATTTGGTGTCAAATAAGTCTAATAAGAAATCAAAGTCAAAGTTAGATAGTCTATACTATTTTTTGAAGACTAGGATACACAAGGTCAGGATGTGACATAAAAATGTAAATTGACACACCAAACCCTAGAATAAAGATGTATCAATGATGCATGAGAATGAAAGGAGAATCAAATTTGGTACTAAGCAGTAATCTATTTTTGTACATTGAATTTGAAACCCCTAATATATGTGAGAAACCCTAGGAGAAGTCTAGGTCACATAAGAGAAAACAAACTCACCAAAATGTATACATGTTTTCTCAAGCTTAATAATGTAGGGCTTACTACTTAGAAATATCAATCTAGACTAATAATTATGAAAAATAACATAGATCAAGAATTATGAGTTTCAAGTATGAGTAGTTTTAAATTAAATGTTATAATGAAAAATTAAATGTAAAGTACAAAAGGTTACTTAGTTCTATGCTCAAGGAAAAGGAATAATCCTTCTCTAGTACTAAATTCTAGATGTTTGAGACTAAAAACTAATCCTCTATATTTATACTCTACTTCAAAATGCAATCAATCTATGAACTTTTTGATGAGTTGAGTTTGTGCCTCTAGATCACTTCTATGTACGTAGATTTATCATCTATTATGTGAATATGATTCTATTGAATTTGCATTTCCACTCTTTTATTCACTTGATTCAACTTTATTTTCTCTACATTTTTGGTTTGCCTTGAATATCAACAATATTTAGAAATAAATTTCTAAGGGTTTATAGTTCATTGTTAGAAAAAATATTCTCCAAGGTCAACCACTATAAAATTGGTTGAAGGATTGAAGACATCAAGCTTTAGTCACACAAATGCTCTAGAACACTTTTTGCTTCTATGAGTTTGTTTTAGTGTACCTTTGTAATTTTTGTTAGAGTAAAAAGGTCATTTAACTTAAATAATTTAATCATATTGATTGATTAATTAAGTCTCCTTTTTTTCCAATTAAGATAAATTTAGGAAGATTTAGTTTGCATTTAATAATTCTTTTATTTTATTTTATGCATGAATCCTTTAGGATTTTTGATCTCTTTTATTAAGGATTGATCATGGTAATAACTCATTTTAATTAATTAAATTCTCAATTATTCCTTCATTTCAATTGTTTATGCACTTTCTTGTTTGAAAATTTTCTCTTTTACGTGGCATGTTATTTGCATGCAGATGATTATTGAGCTTGTGGGAATGCGCCAATTCTTAAATTATAACATGGTATTAGAGCTCCAGACCTGACGCTTATTGTTCACCAATTTTGAGATTTTTCTTATGAGTTTTTTTGTGCACCTTGGGGAAATTTGGATATCATAATTAGATACAGAAGTTTTGTGAACATTACATATATGTGGGTAGCAGACAAATCTGGGCACTTTGGCAAAAAACAGAGGTCACCATTGCATTTAGAAGGGTCAAAAACCCCTGAATCCATAATAAATTTGTCAAATTTGGAGAACGTGAAAATTTGAGCACTTTTTTGGGGTTGCACACTTTATGAGATAGATTTGTACCAGCGCTAACATCAGCACTCGGTCAAAACTATCATAATTATTTTCATATGCAAGTATCTTCCAAAAACAAATGTCATGCATTTACATGCATAATGTTTTTTGTAAATGTATTGACTTTTTACTAATGTTTTTTTTAACTTTATTATTTTTCAAGAAGGTACACCTACATGTGCAGGCTTTGACATCAGCAGACTGCGAGCTAAAATTTGACGGTCCTCAACTTGTCAGAGTTTGATCTTTTTGTCATAAAGAGCAACTGTTAGATTTTTCCCATAACTTTGTCATATGGTATTGAAATTGGGCAAAAAAGATATCATCGAAAAGCTAATTTCAAGCCCGATCCAATGGTGTGGGTTATTTTGCTTGATTTTTCTCTTTTGCTACATTTATTTCCAGTCAAAGATATACCTTATTTTTCACTTCCAAAGGTGTAACTTTTGTATACGGACTTCATTTTTGACAAACAAATTGGCGTTGGAAAGGTGCTTTTGTGCTCTTTCCAGATCTACAGTCAGTTTCATCAGATTTTTTTGCCAAGTACACAAAGATCAGTTATCAGGTGCACATCAGAGATAGTGAGACATATAATATTGTTGCAACATGGATAATTGATCATTCTTCCCACTTGTACTCTTTCTCTCATTTTGGTCCACCATCTCCACTATCAGAGAATTGCCCTCTTTCTTCATGAGATCATGTTGAGGTCAAGTCAGGTCACTCTAACTTATGTGTTGTTCCTGAGACCAGTGTGATGATTTCTACACCTCCACCTCCTATTGAGTTTACATTTGTTTAGTAGGTTTTCTCTTCATCTTTGTCTGACATTGTAGCTTCATGCATCGAGCCACCTAGTGTAGTTGTTAAGGACATATTAGAGGACATTCATCTCCTTTAAGATGAAAGATTCAACACATCTATTATCCCACCTTCATTGGAGATTTCATTATAAGATTCCCATGCATTCTCCTTTGAGCATCATTTGGGCCTTCCAGTTTCACCTCAGATTCAGGGGTTTCGTCTTCTTTGTTCATTGCCTTTTTTTCTTCTCCATTGGAGCCACATTGGTTTAATCATCGACACATGGGTTTTATCATTCTGGAAAGACTTTGGAGTCTCGGTACTCTCTCACGAGGCGGGGTAGGTTAGTTGTACTTATGATCTTGAGAGAGTCTCTTGAGCCATTGCATTTGTACCTTTTTCCATCTCTTTTTGGAGAGGAGTTTTTTCCCATTGGTGGTTCTCCTTTTCTCTAGTTTACAGAGATTTAGTTGTGATTGGGTACTTTATCAGGCCTTGTTTTCGGCACCCAAGTTTGCATTCTTGCATGTATTTGTATTCATGCACTTAGCCTTTTAGTTACTCCCTAAGTTTATCTTAGCCTTTTAGTTACTCCCTAAGTTTATCTTAAGGGGGCTGTTAGAGTAAAAATATTATTTAACTTAATTAATTTAATCATATTGATTAATTAATTAAGTCACATTTTTTTCTTTTTTCACTTAAGCTAAATTTAGGAAGCTTTAGCTTGCATTTAATAATTCTTTTATTTTATGCATGCATGCATTTAATATTTCTTTTAATTTATGCATGCAGCCTTTACAGTTTGCTCTAGGATTTTTTATCTCCTTTATTAAGGGTTGATCTTATTGTAATAACTCATTATGATTAATTCAATTCTCCATTATTCCTTCATTCCAATTGTTTATGCACTTTCTTGTTTGAGGATTTTCTCTTGTACGTGGCAATTTATTTGCATGCAGGTGATTATTGGGCTTGTGGGAATTCACCAATTCTTGAATTCTAACAAGTGTTTCTATGACGTTATGTGAATAATATTGCCTTGTTCTTCTATGTTGATAAGTAGATGCAATTGAATGCCTTAAGATACCAAGACATTGCGATATTTTATGCAATATGTGTTTAGTTGGCTCTTGTCAACTAGCAGAATAGGAAAAAATGGCTAAATTTGAATCTTGGAATTTAAAGGGCAAAATTCATACACACAATATCAAACTTGCACTTGTTAAAATGACATTTGATGATGAAATAATAATATCTCTAAACATAGTGAACATTTGATCATAAATGGTGTCATAAATATAGTCAATACAAAGAAGTGTATATATGCAAATAAGATATTAATAAATGTATGAAAATACACATATATAGATAAAAGTGATAGTTAAGAGAATGAATGCAATTGCACACAAAAATTGTGACATTTACTGATAATAAAATGTATGAAGATGTCTCAAAACAAGCTCAAAAGTAAATGGTAAATGATATATATTTGCAATTTTCACCATTACATGTAAATTTTCCCTAAAAAATTTTAAAATGTCGTTCTTTATTGAAACATCATGGATAATATCTACATCCAACTATAGAATAATAATCATATTGATGAACTATAACTAATTGAATGTTTGAAAGATGATACATTGATGATCACCGAGCTAAAAAAAGGAAATGCAAGGCATTAAATCAATTAATGTATTGTATTGTCATTGATGTTGTAATACCCACCTCTTACTTTACTTTTCAGTTTTGGTGTCGAAATCTTTTAGGTCTTTTTATGTATATGTGGTTTATTTTAGTTGATCTTCAGGATATTTATGTATTGCATTTCATTATGTTATGAATCCATTGCTAGTATGTTATATCTTTTGTGTACATGTGATTTATGGTTATTTTATGATGCTTATGTATATGTTAGGATTTCATTTGGATTATGGTTTTCTAACAATACTAACCCTAGATTTAAATGCAGATGGATCATTTATATGTTTTGCATTATTGTTTGATGTGTTTGGTATGGTATGGGATAGAGTCGTAGTTACTTGCTTCGGCAAGATCCACCAGGGATAACTTTAAGAAACCCCCCCACCCTCTCCCAAAAAGTATAAAATTGTGGCGAATCACTTTTTTTTTTGAGGAAATTTTTTTAATATTGATGGCGAATTGTGGTTCAAATTATAGATATTTGGTGGCGAATTATTTAATATCGTATACAATTTTTATAAAAAAATGACGAAAACAAATGATTTTAATAGGAAAATTATTAATATAATTAGCGAAGCTAGAAAATTTTACTGATAAATTATGGCAAAATAATTTTCCAAATATTGTAATTAATTATTTGTCATGGTGAATGTATTTCAAAAATACATATAAACTTGGTGATTTAAGGGAATAGTTGTATAGTTGGTATGACGATTTAATAATTGGAAATAACTATTAAAGTTTTCATTCTCAAAGGATGACACATGTGATATTTTTGGAGAGAGTTTTCAGTAAAGGAGTTATGTCACCACATTTCTTCCGAAATGCACCTTCCACCGTTCATCTCTCTTAATCCAATGGTTCTGATTTGATGTTGAAGTTACATCGGGTCCCACCTCTATGACATCACAGACTCACACGTCCGTTAGATTACAACATATCAATGGCCAAAGATGAATTTCGGGCTTATTGTTGGTCTTCAAAATGTTTACGGAAAACCACGTGTCATGATTCCGCTGAGAGTTTGCCGTAAACATTTTGAAGACCAACGATAGGCCCGGAATTCATCTTTGGCTATTGATATGTTGTAATCCAATGGACGTGTGAGTCTGTGAGTCTGTGAGTTGTGACAAGAAAAATTTAAAAATTATAAACAACTGTCGTAGATAATAGATCATATGACATCAAATCAAGTAAAGTAATGACAATTAATGGCAATGAGTAGATATGACATCAAGTAAATTTAATTAATGGCGATGAGTGGATATGATATCAAGTAAAGTAATAAAAATTAAGCCGCAATTAATTGTGAATGACAGATAAGTGTGAACTATGACATCATTATCTATTCATTACCAATTTACCTCGATAGAATAATGCCTTAAAGTTAAGACTTAAATGAAAACATCTTGTCAT
>MU224027.1:1931187-1959352 GCA_018584345.1 Thuja plicata | reverse complement strand
AATACAACTTGCCCATTCCCATCCACTGTTTATTGACCAATGAGTGATAGGATAGTTAGGAACTTTTAGAAAGTGTAACAAACCACTCATTTCTGGATAGTCTGTCATTGGACGCCCTCTGCTCAAACTATGGAAAACATTACTTAATTGAACATCTTTTCCACGTTCTTCTACTTCACTTTCTTTTGCAAAAATAACATTAATAGAACCTTGAACTTCACCAGGATTTGTCTTAAATTTTTGAAATAAATAATATTCCTCAGCATGCCTTTGATGTTGAGATTTCTCCTTTATTTTATATCTTACCACTTTTATTTCCCTTCCATCTACAGTTGAGGTTTCGTAAACCTTACCAATATGTTTCTCTATGGTGTCCAATTTAAGCTGCAACCACTTTTCTTTTTTATACTTCTAGCTACAAATCGTACATCTGCATTCTACTGGCGGCTCACCTACAATTGGATTGTCCATGGGTTCAATGAATGGATACTTTGCCGCCCAATCAAATTTAAATCTCCTGGACATTTCCCATTGACGATCTATTTTTTATTTTGATTTTCCTCTCCCTTTAGTGTTACTGTTAATTGAAACATCATCATCACCGAAGTCGATCGATTCATCCTGGTACTGGTTATTTACTTGAAGTTCATCTTCAAGGTCATCTGCATGAGAGATATCAGGTTCTGCAAATTTAGGTTCCCCAGTTTGTTGAATAGACTCCTATATAAGTTGATAACCTCGAAGTTGTATAGGTTCCTCTGATGACGTACCTTCCTCGCTTTGACCAACACCATGACCATTGTGTCTGCCCCCGCTAAAGTATGAAGATATTTTTCTGCATTTCGTTGGCCTCTCTTGGACATCTCTAGATTCTCCACCTTCAATAGACCTCTTCCTGTTTAAATTTGACTGTGACATCTCCAACAAACTTAGGTTGCAATAAAATTTTACTTGAATAATTATAAGATACTAAGGACTCGTAGTCTTTCCGGTTCGCTACCGATCGTAATTGTTAGCTTAGAATCAATTGATTTTTTGTACTCCTAAATCTCTTGAAACTATCCTTATATACAAATGCTTATTTCAAATTTTGGCGAAAGGGGATGGCGAAAGGGGACGATGTTTGCATATGATAACAACTAATATTTGGCGAACCCCACGTAATTCCAAGTAATTAACTAGGCGAATAGGGCAGGAATTTGGGACATGGTGAATTACAATGCATGGCGAATTGGGTCCTAGTGCAAATAAAATTTTAACTTGGGATAATGGGACTTTGGTGAATGACGATCCTTGATAAATACCCCTTCCTTAATCCCGTAGTGAATAATAGTAAATATACAATAGATAAATGGGTGAACAACTCCACTACCATAGTGAAATTACATGCAAATAGTGGCGAACAACCCGACCAATTAACGTGTTTTTTATAAAATCTGGGTGAACCGGTCAAATAGTACACTATGCATTTTTTTGCCAAATTCTATATGCCCTATGGGACATATTCGCCAATTGGCGAAGAATCGCCACTAAAAAAATCCCTGAGATCCACATGATAAACTAGTCTCAACCATTGTTTTCTATGTTATATATGCATGTATGTTCGTCTTTGTGATGACAGATTTGTAGGTACCGGGCTACGTCTTCTCTGAGTTGGTAGGAGTGAGTGTCCCCTATCGCAATATCTCAATGGTAAGAGAGGGGAGATAGTAGTCAGACCCAAAACCCTATCCTAAGCCTATTGTCCTAAGTATTGGACGAGTATCAGTTTGACTACCCTACCCGGATTCGTCAAGTTGACGTGAATTCGTGGATCTTATCCTTGTGTGCATTTGAGTTGATTTTGGTTGGTTTCAGTTGAGTGTTTTGATATGGTGTGATTTATCATGTTAATTGTGAAATTGATTATTTTTGAAATTAATTATTAAATATAGGGTATTTAATTATTTAAAAATTAAATAAATACCTATGTTTAATTGAGAAGTTAATTAAAGTACAAATTATTGAATATTGAGATTTAAATGAATATTTAATTGGAAATTAGAGTAAATATGCTTTTATGCATTATTAAATAATTAAATATTTGAGTGTATGGATAAGATTGTGCTTTAAATATTTAATCTATTATTTAATTAATTACATGTGCAAGTTCATTATTGGAATGAGAGTTTGAATTCAAAATGCAACTTGGTTTAATAAGTCAAACTTGAGTTGTGCAAGTAAATAGATATTTTTAAATTAATAATTATGATTTACTTTCAATTTTGAGTTGAGTCCTTTTAGGGGTTAACTGGTGTGTTTTCATTAGGATTTGCATGATTAAGGGAAGTTGATTCTCTTTAGAAGAATTCTCCTCTCATTTGGTCATAACAGGTTTCAGAGCATTTTTAGAGAGCTTTGCGTGTTCTTGGCATTTTGGAGAAATTGAGGATTTTTGTGATTGCATGTTGAATTAAATTTTGGTGTGAATTCATGATTGTGTGTGCTTGGAGGATTCAAGGCTCAATCTTCTTCAAGGGCCTAATTTTTCTCCGTATCTTGCATTGGATCTAAGGTAGGGTTTTGATCCTTTTGTGGTTTTCAATTCTAGGATTAAAAATTTGTCTTCTTTGTGCTTGTGGGATTATATTCCTTGATTAGGAGTTGTTTGTGATTTTTGTTTAAATGGGTGTTCTTGAAACCCTATATTACTTATTGTTTGAGAAAAATATTATTTAGCATAGTAATGTTATGCTATCCAAATTTCATAGAAAGACTCCCTATAAAACTCTTAAAAAATGAAAAAATTTAATTGCCCAATAGTTAGAACTATAGAGAAGAGAAAAATAATTGATTAAGAAAATTAACTCTTGGAAAAAATCAATTTCCCCATTGAAAAATTTAATTATTTAAAAAAAAACTACTCTCTGAAAATTATATAGTAAACAAAAAATATTCACCAGTATAAAACAAAAAAATAGAATAAGCCCAGTAAAAGATGAAATAGTGTGAAGAGAAAAAGACAAAAAAAATAAACTCCCTTTCATATTTTATTTCCGTTTTCGGAAATTAGTTTTAAAAAAAAAAGTTGCTTTTAAAAAAAAAATGAGATTGAAGTTTTGTTTTAAATATATATATATTTTTTAAATATATAAAATCAAATTAAAGGGCGGGGGGGGTGGGCTCCACCCACCAACCCCCCACGACAGCATAAGCCACCGCAGCCCATGAACTGTCGCAAGGCAGTTAAGGGACTGCCTTGGCAGCCCGTACTGCCGACGACAGTCATAGACTGCCTCGGCAGTCGGGACCACCGGGTAGAGAGGAGAGGGGGGACGTGTGGGGCCCACTCCCCCATTTAATATGTGTTTTTTTAATTTAAAATTTTCATAATTTATTTTCAAAAATGTTTTCTTTAAAACACATTTTATATACATTATAATATGTAAATTATTTTATTGATAATTTTTAAATTAGTTTTTATTTATGTAAGAATTAGTTTATTAAATTAATTTTTATGTATGTAAAATTTGGTTTATTAAATTAGTTTATTTATTTATTAAAATTGGTTTAATTAAATTACTTTTACTATTATTTAAAAATTAATTTATTCAAATAATGTTATTATTAGTTGAAGTTGAGTTATATAAAAAGGGTTCTTTTATACAGATGTGTTTGGAAATTAGCATTATTAAATTGATTTAAATTAGCTTAATCAAATTTGGATTATAATGGATTTGGGCATTTATTGGTTAAGTTTACTAAAGTTTTGGGAAATCTACTTAATGGAGATGTAATTTGAATGATGAACGATTATTGTTCTATTATTGGAAGTTTATTTACATTATGGTTAGATTCAATGTATGAAGGATTTTTGCTGCTTCTGCATAGTGTAAATGGTGTTTTCTTTCTATGTGAGTTTATTTCTATGCCATTGGTACCTGGAGATCTAGATAGCCTAGGATGTATACAAAGACTGGGGGGTGAATTTCTTTTATGATTTTATGATATGGCGTGTGTGCTTTATACTATTACCCTAAATTGACCATGTGAACCCTATTGATTATATACTTTCTAAGTGGTGTATTCTGTTCTATTATGAGTTTTTGTTATTTTGGGTATCTGTTGGGAATAGATGACTCTCAGGATGTAAAACCAGAGGTTTGGGGGGGGGTTATGTTTCTTGTGTGTTATGTATGCTTCATTGCATGTTCATGTTGTTATCGATTTGGTCTCAATCTTTTTACCCAACCTGATTTGTGTAACTTGTTCCTATGTGATCTTGTAAGAGTGACTTGAAATGGTTTTGGTTAATTAAGGACCAACAGTTCTTGTATGTGCAAGGACTAGTTTCAAGAGTTATGTTCTTCTTTTGATATTGTTTATGATTCTTTGAGGGTGTATCCCTATGTGAGTGGGAATCAGTGATGAGGTTTATGAAATACCTTTATGATGTTCTTTTGTGAACCTAGGGTAGGTTATCTAGTTGTATGGTAGGAGGTGGCTTGCAATAAGTGTCGAAGCTCACAAGTGGCTGCTAGGATCATTTATTGTAAGTAATCGTAACAAGTGATAACATAATAATTTATTAGGTTGCGTTAGTATAATATAATAAGATATTAATCTGGTTAATGACTTTTTCAGTTTGAGAGGTCATTGGCACTATGTATGGTCACTTGAGTGCCAGGATTCATTGAGGAATTTCTAGGACAAAACTCAAGGGTTAGACGTACATGATGACACTTTCCTATATACATCTTAGGTTATCCTGCGTGTGTCAGTTACCTCTGGTATTGTGTAGAATTCCTTATTTATGATTTAGAAAGATTCTAGGATCTTCCTATGCATTTTTTATGTTGGTCTTGTATACCTTTGATGTTGCATTCTTGTTATATACCCATGTGAGTGGGCCTGTTACTATCTCCTCAACACAGTGGGAGTAGACCTTTGATTCCACGTGGTCAGGTGGTAGTGATTCTTATTACCATTGAGATCTGACATTCGTCTTCATGCTTGGATGATCCTTGTTGTAGTTCTTCTTCTTCTATCTTCTTCATCTTCTAGAGACTTGTTCAGTTTCACGAGTTGTATACTTGTGTCATATCTGGATATTGGTTGGCATCCTTTGGAGGATGTGTTATTTTGTATTGTTATGTATTATTGCATACCCTGCGACATGTGCAGTGGATGTTGATTCTTGTATGAATACCTTGGGTATCAGATGTATATGTGGTCTTATTATATGAGATGTATATTATTGAATTCAGTTGATGTAACCTTATGTCATTTCTTTATAGTTGTTTTCGTATATTAGTTTGATTTTAAGTAATTCTACATCAAGGAACCCTCGAGATTTGTAACCTTTGATGAATTTTAGTTATGTGTATGACATGTATTTCATTGTATTGCTTTTGCATTGTTATCGTTATTGTTTGTAAACATTTAAAAAATAAATTCATGTAAACTTAGTGTCTTGTTTAGGTTAGTTCTCCTAGGTTCCTTGGAAAGGGCATTACACTTGGTATCAGAGCCCATGTTTCTACACTGGGAGCTCTGAGAAATTTTTTATGCCCATTAGTTGTCTTTTGATTTAAAACTTGAAACAAACATATACATAAAACTCTGATGTATTTAAAACTATTTCCTTGTGTTTATTTATTTTTCTTTTATCGCCTTTTGGTTTTGAATGAGTTGTTGTTTGATTCTTTTGGTTGCTTCAGATATGGAGTCTGTTGAGTCTAGAGCTATTCTTGGGGGCCTTGATTAGGATCAGGCCATGAAGATTCAACACCTTGTCAAAGCGCTTAATGACCTCACTGATGGAGGAGTTCGAGTCTTCTAATCCCAAGATTTTAGGGATGTAATTTATAAGGATATGTTGGTTGAACAGGATCATCTTACGAACTCGAAGGGTGATCTAAACCAATAGGGTAAGGAACTCTCTCTTGATCATTTTTTTGGTCAGTTGGGGGTGCAATCTAGTGAACCTACTTCTATTCTCAGAGGTAATCATTCTCAGGGAGTTGGGAATTTCAGAGGTCCTTTTGCCTTTCCAAAAGGTAATCAGTCTCAGCAGCAGGGAGGAATCATTCCTCCTACTTTTAGTGGTCCTCCGATTAGGAATTTCTGTAATATTCAGCGCAACAAGCATAGATGGATAATTCATCCTAGTGGATCTACTTCTGTTTACAAGGGTAATCAACCATAGGGAGCTAAGAACTTTGGGAACCCTCCTATAGTTTTGAAGGGTAACTAGAACCAACAGAGTAAGAGATTCTTTCATGGTACTAGTGGTGGTTCTCGGTCAGGGAACTATCACAACTGGTTGTACAGTATGCGCAATAGGACTGAACAGTCAGTTCAGAGAGTGCATCAAGATGTCAGTAGGGATTGTGTTCAGCAGTCTAGTGCACCTTCAGTTAGAGGAAGTGGTAGTAGAGGAGTTTGTTTTTCATGTGGGCAGCTTGGCCATATTGCGGTCAATTGTCCTCAGCGTGCAGTGCAGTTCTTGGGGCAGAGGCTAGTGGTTTTTGAGCCTACAGTTGGGGGTGTTGGTGGATCTCACAAAGTGTATGCAACTTTGGATCACCTTCTAGTTGTGTATCATGCTACTTTGAGTAGGGTTGCAGATGGAGTAATAGTGGCTAGTTTTCAGATTCTTGCAGTAGGGAATGATCCACAGTGTTCGAATCAGAGACATGAGAAGAATTCTATGGAATCTGCAATTTGAATCTTTTGGGACTCAGTAGGATGTTTTCTGTTGAGGGATTCATATCTCTAATTTTGTTGTAGGCTTCCAGGAGTAAGCCTAGTTTTAAGGGAGGAGGATGTAATACCCACCTTTTAGTTTACTTTTAAGTTTTGGTGATGAACCCTTTTAGGCCTTTTTATGTATGTGTGGTTTATTTTAGTTGATCTTGAGGATATTTATGTATTGCATTTCATTATGTTATGAATCCATTTCTAGTATGTTATATCTTTTGTGTACATGTGATTTATGGTTATTTTATGATGCTTATGTATATGTTAGGATTTCATTTGGATTATATTTTTCTAACAATACTAACCCTAGATTTATATGCACATGGATCATTTGTATGTTTTTCATTAGTGTTTGATGTGTTTGGTATGGTATGGGATAGAGTCATAGTTACTTGCTTCGGCGAGATCCACAAGATAAACTAGTCTCAACCATTATTTTTTATGTTATATATGCATGTATATTCGTCTTTGTGATGATAGGTTTGTAACTACCAAGAAACGTCTTCCTTGAATTGGCAAGAATGAGCGCGCCCTATCGCAATATCTCAATGGTAAGAGGGGGAAATAGTAGTCAGAACCAAAACCCTAACCTAAGCCTATTGTCCTAAGTATTGGACGAGTATCAGTTTGACTACCCTACCTGGATTCGTCAAGTTGACGTGAATTCGTGGATTCTATCCTTGTGTGTGTTTGTGTTGATTTTGGTTGGTTTCAGTTGAGTGTTTTGATATGGTGTGATTTATCATGTTAATTGTGAAATTGATTATTTTTGAAATTAATTATTAAATATAGGGTATTTAATTAATTGAAAATTAAATAAATACCTATGTTTAATTGAGAAGTTAATTAAAGTGTAAATTATTGAATATTGAGATTTAATTAGAAATTAGAGTAAATATGCTTTTATGCATTATTAAATAATTAAATATTTGAGTGCATGGATAAGATTGTGCTTTAAATATTTAATCTATTTAATATATTATTTAATTAATTACATGTGCAAGTTCATTATTGGAATTAGAGTTTAAATTCAAAATGCAACTTGGTTTCATAAGTCAAAGTTGAGTTGTGCAAGTAAATAGATATTTTTTAATTAATAATTATGATTAAATTTCAATTTTGAGTTGAGTCCTTTTAGGGGTTAACTGGTTTGTTGTCATTAGGGTTTGGATGATTGAGGGAAGTTGATTCTCTTTAGGAGAATTCTCCTCTCACTTGGTCATAACAGGTTTTGGAGCATTTTTGGAGAGCTTTGTGTGTTCTTGGCATTTTGGAGAAATTGAGGATTTTTATGGTTGCATGTTTAATTAAAGTGTGGTGTGAATTTGTGATTATGTGTGCTTGGAGGATTCAAGGTTCAATCTTCTTCAAGGGCCTAATTTTTGTCTGTATCTTGCATTGGATCTAAGGTAGGGTTTTGATCATTTTGTGGTTTTCAATTCTAGGATTAAAAATTTGTCTTCTTTGTGCTTGTGGGATTATATTCCTTGATTAGGAGTTGTTTGTGATTTTTATTTAAATGGGCATTCTTGAAACCCTAGATTACTTATGGTTTGAGAAAAATATTATTTAGCATAGTAACATTATGCTGTCCAAATTTTATAGAAAGACTCCCTATAAAATTCCTAGAAAATGAAAAATTAATTTCCCTATAGTTAGAATTGTAGAGAAGAGAAAAATAATTGCTTAAGAAAATTAACTCTTGGAAAAAATCAATTTCCCTATTGAAAACTTTAATTGTTTTCAAGAAAACTACTCTTTGGAAATTATAAAGTAAATAAAAAATATTCACTAGTATAAAAAAAGAGAGAGAATAAGCCCAGTAAAAGACGAAATAGTGTGAAGAGAAAAAGACAAACAAAATAAACTCCCTTTCATATTTTATTTCCGTTTTTTGAAATTGGTTTTTAAAAAAAAATAAAGTTGATTTTCAAAAAAGAAAATGAGATTGAAGTTTTGTTTTAAATTTTTTTTAAAAATATATATATATATATAAAATCAAAATAAAGGGGGGGCGGTGAGCTCCACCCACCAACCCCCCACGACAACATAAGCCACCGCAGCCCGTGTTGTCGGCGGCAGTCACGGACTACCTCGGCAGCCGGGACCGCCGGGTAGAGAGGAGAGGGGGGCGCGTGGGGCCCGCTCCCCCATTTAATATGTGTTTTTTTCATTTAAAATTTTTATAATTTATTTTCAAAAATGTTTTCTTTAAAACACATTTTAAATAGATTATAATATGTAAATTTATTTATTGATAATTTTTAAATTAGTTTTTATTTATGTAAGAATTAGTTTATTAAATTAATTTTTATGTATGTAAAATTTGGTTTATTAAATTAGTTTTTTTTTTTTTAATTTATTAAAATTGGTTTAATTAAATTAGTTTTACTATTATTTAAAAATTAATTTATTCAAATATTGTTATTATTAGTTGAAGTTGAGTTATATAAAAAGGGTTCTTTTATATAGATGTGTTTGGAAATTAGCATTATTAAATTGATTTAAATTAGCTTAATCAAATTTGGATTATAATGGATTTGGGCATTTATTGGTTAAGTTTACTAAATTTTTGGGAAATCTACTTAATGGAGATGTAATTTGAATGATGAATGATTATTGTTCTATTATTGGAAGTTTATTTACATTATGGTTAGATTCAATGTATGAAGGATTTTTGCTGCTTCTACATAGTGTAAATGGTGTTTTCTTTCCATCTGTGTTTATTTCTATGTCATGGGTACCTAGAAATCTAGAGAGCCCTAGGATGTATACATAGACTGGTGGGGTGAATTTCTTTTATGATTTTATGATATGGCGTGTGTACTTTATACTATTACCCTAAACTGATCATGTGAACCCTATCGATTATATACTTTCTAAGTGGTGTATCCTATTTTGTTATGAGATTCTATTGTTTTGGGTATCTGTTGGGAATAGATGACTCTCAGGATGTAAAACCAGAGGTTTGGGGGGTTTCTATTTCTTTTGTGTTATGTATTCTTCATTGTATGTTCATGTTATTATCGATTTGGTCTCAATCTGTTTACCGAACCTGATTCATGTAACTTGTTCCTATGTGATCCTATAAGGGTGACTTGAAATGGTTTTGGTTAATTGAGGACCAACAGTTCTCGTATGTGCAAGGAACAGTTTCAAGAGTTATGTTCTTCTTTTGAGATTATTTATGATTCTCTGAGGGTGTATCCCTATATGAGCGGAAATCAGTGATGAGGTTTATGAAATACCTTTATGATGTTCTTTTGTGAACCTAGGGTAGGTTAACTAGTTGTATAGTAGGAGGTGGCTTGCAATAAGTGTCGGAGCTCACAAGTGGCTACTAGAATAGTTTATTGTAAGTAATCGTAACAAGTGATAACATGATAATTTATTAGGCTGCATTAGTATAATCTAATAAGATATTAATCTGGTTAGTTACTTTGTTGATTTGAGAGGTCATTGGCGCCATGTATGGTCACTTAAGTGTCAGGATTCATTGAGGTATTTCTAAGATAAAACTCAAGGGTTAGATGTACATGATGACACCTTCCTATATACGACTTAGGTTATCCTACATGTGTCGGTTACCTCTAGTATTGTGTAGAATTCCTTATTTATGATTTAGAAAGCTTCTAGGATCTTCCTATGCATTTCTTTATGTTGGTCTTGTATACCTTTGATGTTGGATTCTTGTTGTATACCCGTGTGAGTGGGCCTGTTACTATCTCCTCAGCATGGTGGGAGTGGACCTTTAGTTTCACATGGTCGGGTGGTAGTGATTCTTATTACCATTGAGATCTGACAATCGTCTTCATGCTTGGATGATCCTTGTTGCAATTCTTCTTCTTCTATCTTCTTCATCTTCTGGAGACATGTTCAGTTTCATCAGTTGTATACTTGTGTCATATGTGGATATTGGTTGGCATCCTTTGGAGGATGTATTACTTTTTATTGTTATGTATTATTGCATACCCTGTGACATGTGCAGTGAATGCTGATTCTCGTATGAATACCTTGGGTATCAGATGTATATGTGGTCTTATTATATGAGATGTATATTATTGAGTTCAGTTGATGTAACCTTATGTCAATTCTTTATAGTTGTTTTTGTAGATTATTTTTCTTAAGTAATTCTACGTCAAGGAACCCTCAGGATTTGTAAACTTTAATAAATTATAGTTATGTGTATGTCATGTACTTCATTGTATTTCTTCTGCATTATTATCGTTATTATTTGTAAATATTTAAAAAAAATTATCATGTAAACTTAGTGTCTTGTTTAGGTTAGTTCTCTGGGTTCCCTAGCGGGGCATTATAAATGTCAACTAGATATAATCTGATTGGTCATATACATATTGTCATAGAATTCAAGGAACCAAAGAGATAAAGTTTATGTTATCGGTAAACATATAAAGCTAGTGTACACCGAGTGATGGTAAACACCAACAGACAGTGCACACCGACGGACAAAGAACCCCGAGCAGTCATAGTGTATCCTGAGCACCACAACCCCGAGCATAACTGAAATGAACCCCAAGAAATTCATATTTTTGACCAACGGACAATGTTGATGCCCGAGGACAACTAGAGTCAATGACCGAGAAAACTATGAATTGATCACTAATCAGAACTGGAGTTAGGAATTGAAAAAATACTTAGCTGGCATGAGCTAAAAATAGAGTTAACCGATTGATTACTTTGTTTTCATCGATCAAATAAACTAAGGATAAGAAGGAGATTTAAAGCACAAAAAACAATGAGAGATTTGTGGAATAAATCTAAATAAAATCTTTAAAGATTAAAGCAATGCATGGCGAGATTTGCAGATCAAGAAATCTATCTACGTCAAGAATAAGAATGACAATAAATGGTGAAATCTTGTCTATATAAAGAGACAAGTAATTCATTATGAGAAGAGGAATGTTGAATATAATTTTGGTGAAGATAGAAGTCTTCATGCAGATCTGATCATACAGGCTGAGGAACAGAGCCAAGAATTATGTAGATACCAAGCAACAAAGAAGAAACAACATTCACCAAGCAGAAAGAATAGGGAGGGGAGCAAAGGAATTGAAGAGCATATTGACCAGAGAGGTATTATGAACTTATAATAGATCTAGACATCTGAAAAGTAAATTTGTATTAATGAACAAATCATTTATTGCTTCAGTTTAACCATTGATTCAGAAAATCTCTTAACTGAGTGGGATTTAACAATCCTTAATGTATTGAGATATTCAAGAGTATCAAAAGGTTTTTCTTGTTGACAACATAGTGAATGCCCAAGATCAAAATACTAACCAATGGTTTTAAATCCTCTAACAAGGTCACACTTAATAGTGTGTTTATAACCTTTAACAGGGTTGGCTCTTCACCGAGCTCACTTTAGAAGAGTGAAAATTTTGGGTTACCGATCTCAAGTGGTTTTTCCCTTAACAGGGTTTCCATGTTAAAAATCCATGTGTCAAATGTGTATATGGTTCATTTATTTATTTTTTTCTTTACACATTACTAAAATAGAATTGATTGGTAAACTCTAAGTCTATTTATTGATATTCGGTAAAGGCTAGGAAAAGATAAACTGCTATTCAGTAAAGCTTAAGAAAAGGATAAATAGTATATTCACCGAGCAGTCTATATATGTTAGATTTACACAAGGCATACATCTTGTAGGAATGAAGATAACTAGAAGAATTATATATGTGATATAAAGTTTTGGTTGGATTATTGGATTAATTTTTGAGGCCACTGACTCATCCCCCCCTCTCAGTTATTCTAACAATTGGTATCATAGCTACTGTTCTTGGAAGAGAGTTTTAAGTCTCAATATAAAGATCACAAGATGAGTAAAATGGATGTGCCTAAGTTGAACAAGGACAAATTTGCATCATGGAAAAGAAGGATAAAAATCCACCTATCAAGTATTGGAAATAATGTCACACAGTACTTGGATACTGAATTTGTTTTACCTACTGGATCTCCGACAGTTGATCAATTGAGAGAGAAACATGAACACAATTCTATGATGATAGAACTTGCTTTCTCACTCTCCAATGCTGAATTTGAAGATGTCAAATCATGCACCACTGCAAAGAAAATGTGGGACAAACTCAAGCTAGTACATGGCGGAGATAAAAATGTGCTGAGAGCTAAGGTTGAAATCCTAAGAGGAAGTTTTTATGACCTAAGAATGAAAGAAGGAGAAAACATCACTCAGTATAGTAGAAGAATCAAAGAGGTTATTAATGTTATTCGAGGAGTAGGAGGTGTACTTGAAGAAGAAACAATGTTAAGTAAAATTCTCAGAACCTTACTACATGTTTATGCTATTAGAGTATCTGCAATATAATAAATGAGAGCAGTAGCAAATACCAATGTTACTCTAGATATTTTTATTGGTAGACTTATTTCATTTGAGACAAATAAATTTGACAACAATGTCTTACCAACTATTGAGTCTGCATTCAAATCTTCTCTGAAATTAAGTAAATCAAGTCATAAACACACTATGAGAAATGATAGCAAAAGTGATAGCGATGAACAAGAACTTGATGAAATTGAAGTACTAATGGCTAGAAGATATTAAAGAGGAAAAGGTAGATACAAACGTAAATTACCATTGGTCTGTTTTAATTGTGAAGAAATTGGGCACTTGGCTGCTAGATTCCCTAACAAGAGAAAAAATGATAGAAACAATGACAAATCTTATGAAAATAAGTTTGACAAAGGTGATGACCGAGCTTGTCGAAGCAACCAACAATATGACAAAAGAGATAACTAAGACTACAAGGACAAAGGCAAGAAGGCTTGTTATATGGTTGAGAACAAATCTGAAAATATTGATATTGAGTGTGATGAAGATATTGAGGTAGTATTTGTTGCTATGAAGTATCATTCAGACGAAGAAGAAAGGTATGTTGAGACTGCACTCATATCTAAGGTTAGTAAAAAAGATGTCTGGATTATTGATAGTGGCTGTACTCACCACATGATTGGAGACAAGAAAAAGTTTGAAAATTTTGAATACTGTAATGGTGGATCAGTTAGGATGGGTAATGACTCAACTTGTTTGGTTGAAGGTAAAGGAACAATCATGTTGAATAATATGATCTGATGTGAAAATGTATATTGGGTGAAAGGACTTAACTATAATCTATTAAGTGTTTCACAGCTAAATAACATAGGACACCGAGTTGCATTTGAGAACAAAAAGGCAAAGATCTATAATGAATCAGGAAGGTTGATTGGTATTGGTGAACAAACAAAAGGTAACCTATTCTATCTTGATGATATTAAGACCACTTAATTATTTTCTATAAATGAAGACATTTGGTTATGGCATAAAAGGTTATTCCATGCTAATTTTGATAACATGGTTAGGATAAGCAAGAAGAGAAAGGTAAGAGGCTTACTGAGCATGTCAAAACCCAACCATGTCATGTGTAAGAATTGTCAAAAAGGTAAAATGACAAATTCTAGTTTCAAGAGAAAAAGCTACACATCTAATGTTATTCTAGAGCTAGTCCATACTAACTTATGTGGACCAATGAGAACAAAGAGCTATTATGGTGATAGATACTTCATTCTATTTGTTGATGATTATTCTAGAATGATGTTTGTTATGTTCTTAAAAGATAAATCATAAGTATTTAAGATGTTCAAATGGTATAAATCTATAGTTGAAAAACAAAGTGGAAAGGAACTAAAATGTCCAAGGTCAGATAGAGGAGAATTTATCTTTGATGAATTCACTAACTTTTGTAATGAGCATGGAATTACAAGACATGTTTCTACACCAAGAACACCATAGAAGAATGAGATTGCTGAAATAGGGAACAAATCAATTATTGATTCTGCTAGAACACTAATGATTGAGAAAGAAATCACACAAACATTCTGGAGAGAAGCAATAAGTACTATTGTCTATACATTAAACCAAGTTCAATTGAAGAAAGACACCAATAAGACACCTTATGAACTATGGTATGGATACACACCTAATGTAAGTTGCTTTAGAATTTTTGGAAGTCAATTTTATATTTTGAAAGATGATAGAAATGGAAAGCTTGAATCCAAAAGTGATGAAGGAATATTTCTAGGTTATTCTACCAAGAGAAAAGCTTATAAATGTCTTAACAAATGCTCTAACAAAATCATTGAAAGTGCAAATGTCAAAGTGGATGAATTTGCTAAGAAAAATGATGAGGAAAGTAGAAAGAAACTAAAAGATTACAATTGATTTGTCTATAGTGAAGAACCTAACACTCTGCCCGAGCAATAGTGTATCACTACCGAGTGACATAACAATGCAACCGAGCAATAGGCTACACACACCAAAAATTAGGAAATTGCTCACAATGATGTACCGAGTGATGAAGATCAAAATGAATGTCAAGATGATGATCCGAACGATGAACAAAGATCTGAATCGGTACTGGCCAAGTATGTCAAAAGACTCCATCCACATAACCAGATCATAGGAGACAAAGAGATGGAATGAGAACAAGAAGTAAGTCGTTGAACACTAAATGTTTGATTTGTGATTTTGAGCCTAAATCTGTCAATACTGCACTTGAGAATCAAGAATGGGTCAATGAAATGAATGAAGAGATTGAGAAGATTGAAAAGAATAGAACATGGACATTAGTACCTAGACCAAGTTACAAAAATGTCATAGGTACCAAATGGATATTCAGAAACAAACTGAATGAGAATGGAGAAGTCACAAGGAACAGAGAAAGATTAGTATGCAAAGGGTATGCACAAGAAGAAGGTATTGACTATGGAGAAACCTTTGCACCCGTTGCTAGAATAGGAGTAATAATTCTACTTGCTTATGCTGCTTTCAAAGGATTTAAAGTATACCAAATGGATGTCAAATATGCATTCCTAAATGGAATACTAGAAGAAGCAGTATACATTGAACAACCATAAGGGTTTTTTGATCCTAACAAGAGAGACATGGTTTGTATACTACACAAAGCCTTGTATGGATTGAAACAAGTACCAAGAGAATGGTTATGAAAGACTTCACTCTTATCTCATAAGTATTGGATTTGTAAGAACAAGTGATAAGAGTAATTTGTATTTAAAAGAAGATACTAATGATAACATTCTGATTGTTGAAATATTTGTTGATGATATCATATTTGGAGGTAATGATATATTATTCAAATCATTTTCTGATGAAATGAGAAAAGAGTTTGAGATGCCAATGTTTGGGGAGATCAAATTTTTTCTTGGTCTACAAATCATTCAACAGGATGAAGGCATATACATCACACAATCCAAATACATCAAGGAAGTTATGAAGATATTCAAAATGGAGGACTCCAAACCAGTTGGAACACCGATGGCAACCAGATGCAAAATGACAAAGGAAGACAAGTCAACATAGATAAACCATACCCTATATAGATCTATGATTGGAAAACTCATGTATGTTGTACAAACTAGACCAGATATAGCACATGCAGTTGGTATAGTTGCAAGATTCTCTGCTAATTCCAAGGAATCACACATGACTGTTGTCAAAATAATTCTGAGATATCTAAAGAATATCGAAGACTATGGTCTATGGTATAATAAAGAAGGAAAATTTGAGCTTCAAGTCTATACAGATGCTAATTGGGCTGGAAACATAGATGATAGAAAGAGCACAACAGAAGGAGCATTCTTTATGGGTGACAGACTTGTCACATGGATAAGTAAAAAGCAAGGATGCATTTCTCAATCCACTACATAAGAAAAATATGTGGTTGCTGCTGCAAATTTCTCTAACATTGCATGGATCAAAAAATTATTGAAAGGTATGAATATGGAAATCCTTGATCGAGTAATTATCTACTGTGATAATACAAGTTCTATCAACATTTCAAAGAACCATGTGATGCATGCTAAGACAAAGCACATAGTATCAAGTATCATTACTTGAGGGAACAAGTGCAAGAGAAAAAGGTGATATTGGAATATGTTCAATCCAAAGAACAACTAGCAGACATATTCAAAAAGCCACTATCAAAAGATACATTTGAGTACCTAAGGAAGAAACTAGGGGTACAACCCTTATCTATTGGTCACTAAGCTCACTAGGAGGCTGCATCAGCCTATACATTATAAGATCATTCATTTTTTTGCAAGAAAAGATATGGAATACAATGATATATCACTACAAGAAGGTACTTATATGAACCAAACACCAGAGAAATTGTTGGCTACTGCAGAACTATATTGCTGATGGAAAAGAGATATACAATGATATATTTTAGTTTGGCATTGCTGTCAAAGGGAGAGATGTACTTAATGAATAGGGAGAGATGTACTCAATGAATATACCCATATGAAATATCTATCTTAATCACCCAAAGGAAGAGAAGAGAAATATCCATCAGGGAGAAGAACATCAGTCAAAGGCAGAGAAAAGATCTAGAAAAAGATTCAAAGGAAAATCTAGCTAAGGGAGAGTAATGGGGAAAAGTTCACACTACATATCTATCCGGAAAAGGGAGAATAAATTTTACAACAAAGGGAGAGACAAAATCAGAAGTTGCTACATCTATCCAGTGAAGGGAATGAAGAATGAAGAAAGCACTCTGTAAGAATCAAATCTAAGCTAGAAGAGCTTACTGAGAGTCAAATATTTGTATTGGCTATAGAACAATAAGTTTGGTATGATATGGCATGATTTACATTACATATTTCATATTGTTTTGATAAGTATGTTGCCATCAATGCCAAAGGGAGAGATTGATGAACTATAACTGATTGAATGTTTGAAAGATGATAATTTGATGATCACCGAGATGCAGAAAGGAAATGAAAGACATTAAATTGGTTAATGTATTGTATTCTCATTGATGTCAACTAGATATAATCTAATTGAACATATATATATTGTCACAAACTTCAAGGAATAAAAGAGATAAAGTTTATGTTATCGGTAAACATAAAAAGCCAGTGTACACTGAGTGATAGTAAACACCGACGGACATTGCACATCGATGGACATAGAACCCCAAGCAGTCATAGTGTATCTCGAGCACTGTAACCTCGAGCATAACTGAAATGAACACTGATAAATTCACAGTGTTGACCAACGGACAATGTTCATGCCCGAGGACAACTAGAGTCAATGACTGAGCAAACTAAGAGTTGATCACTAATTAGAACTAGAGTCAATGACTGAGCAAACTAAGAGTTGATCACTAATTAGAACTGGAGTAAGGAAACAACAAAATACTTAGCTGGCAGGAGCTAAATATAGAGTTAACTGATTGATTACTTTTTTTTTCATCGATCAAGTAAACTAAGGATAAGAAGGAGATTTAAAGCATAGAAAATAAGGAGAGATTTGTGGAATTAATCTAAAGCAAAGCTTTAAAGATTAAATCAATAGACAACGATATATGCAGATCAAGAAAGCTATCTATGTCAAGAACAAGAAGGACAATAAATGGTGAAATCATGTCTATATAAAGAGACAAGTATTTCATTATGAGAAGAGGAATGCTTAATATAATTCTGGTGAAGATAGAAGTTGTCATGCAGATCTAATCTTACAGGCTGGGGAACAGAGCCAAAAATTCTGTAGACATCGAGCAACAGAGAAGCAATAACATTCACCGAGTAGAAAGAACAAGGAGGAGAGCAAAGGAATTGAAGAGCATATTGATCTGAGAGGTATTGTGAACTTACAATAGATCTAAACATCTGCAAACAAAATTTGTATTAATGAACAGATCATTTACTGTTTCAGTTTAACCATTGATTCATAAAATCTCTTAACCGAGTGGGATTTAACAGTCCTTAATGTATTGAGATACTCAATAGTATCAAAAGTTTTTTCTTGTTGAGAGCGTAGTGAATTACCAAAGTCAAAAGACTAACCAATGGTTTTAAATCCTCTAACAAGGTCACACTTAATAGTGTGTTTGTAACCTTTAACAGGGTTGGCTCTTCGTTGAGCTCACTTTAGAAGAGTGAAAATTTTGGGTTACCGGTCCCAAGTGGATTTTCCCTTAACAGGGTTTCCACGTTAAAAATACATGTGTCAAATGTGTATATAGTTCATTGCTTTGATGTTTTTTATTTACACATTACTAAAATAGGATTGATTGGTAAACACTATGTCTATTTACTAATATTCGGTAAAGGCTAGGAAAAGATAAAATTTTATTCAGTAAATCTTAAGAAAAGAATAAATAGTATATTTACTGAGAAGTCTATATATGTTAGATTTACACAAGGCATACATATTGTAGGACTGAAGATAACTAGAGGAATTATATATGCGATATAAAGTTTTGATTAGATTATTGGATTAATTTTTGAGACCACTGATTCACCGCCCCCCCCCCTCTCATTTATTCTAACACATATATGATACTCGCAAGTAAATGATCCCAAAGTTATGGATTCTCGTACTCAATGTGGAGACTATTAGTGTGAATGGGGGTACTTCCTATCTAATTTCTCTTTTGTAGTTTAAATAAGACACATTATCTAGCAAGTTCCTAATTAATTCCATTTCACACATATTCACATAGACATGATGCTTTTCTTGCTTATATAAGTAAAGCATCATATGGACACTATATATATTTTAAAGTTTGATCTATAGATCTAATCATTATGTGTCATAATCAAGAAATGTTTTTCTCTTGTTGCTCTCTTAAGGAAAAGAATATTTGATCTTTTAGGTGATCTTTGGAGCTTGAGTCTATTGGTTACACTAACATGGTATCAAAGCACAAGCCCTTTGTTAAGCTTATAAGATAATTACATAGGAGATTTTTCTAGGTAGATAAAGTGGACCTCCCCATTGAATCTAAAAGGTCTCAAAACCACTATTTTATATATGACACTATTTTTGGAGTCAAAAAATATTTTGACCATTTTTTGAGTGACATATTCCTTTAGTGGGCACATGTCTATGTAAACTATTGTCATTCTAGCATCACTAGTATGATTCACAAATTTTAATTTTTAAAGTCACATTTTAATTAGAAAAAATTACATGATAAACAAGCATAATTTTGAAGCATGTAGTCTCATGAGTAGTTGACTAGTCATTTCTTAGTCACCACCATCACTTAGTCTCTACTTGTCACTCTAACTAACCATCCCTCAACACTCAACTGTTGGTGTTGTGCACAACCAATACCCAAGCTAGAGGGGCTAAAAAATCCATTTTCATGCCTAGAATGTACAAATTTGGGGAAAATGGTCATATTTTTTGTTAAAATATTATTTTTTTAAAAATAAGACATCCTTACAAAGCTAGTTTCCTGAACTTCACCTTAGAATTAATCAGTTTGGGGTAATAAAAAAGAGCATAACATAAGATTTATTGGTACAAACATTGTTGCTAACACTTTTTGGGAGATCTTTGGAGACCCACATAATCCTCCATTCCATAAGATTGCATCATTCGAATTGATATTGTATATAATATACACTTTGATGATGATACATTAGAGGATCATTATTTTATGCAAAGTTTGAGTATCTTAATAAAAAGAGACATCTTTCATTGTTCTATCTTTTCCAATTGAGTTCACAAATCCATCTTGTGTTGCTTCATTGAATTTTCTTCTTTGAGAACTTTTTTTAATATCCCAAAGGTATCTCCATTGTGCTTCGCACAATTGTGACTCAAGCCAACGATTCCACATGTACCTTTCCTCAGGATTACTTTTTTCTGAGTTGGGGCACATGCGGACTAGTTGAGGCGAGACTAGTCCTTTGTAGGTTTCTAACGAGACCCAAACCACCAAACAACCAAGTTAATTGAGGTAAAGAGAATCAACCTCAGGAGCTATATGGGAAGAACTCAAATCCCTTAGCCAACTACGCTAGCCCTATGGGCTAGATATTTTACTGATTCTTTGCAACAATTAAATAATAACCTTTCATATTTAGCCTTGTAGGATAATTACTAGATATGTATTTCAAACTTGTTTGCGAAGTCTCACATTTTAGATATGTAGGAAAAATTTGATGGGTTATCTCTCCTATTTGATGACAAACCCATCATAGTTGTTATCCGATAATATTCATCTTTGGATCTTGTCATAATTAGTTACCACTTGATCTTGGTTTGTCACCTTCTCTATTGATTGGGTACGTACATGATTTGATTGTGACATCATCTTCCATGGACATTGAAACACCCAAGCATATTTCAAAGACACAATAATCATATGTATGAATTCTTCCTCCTACAAATTCCTACCTAAAATGGGAAGCTTTCTTGCATCTATACTCAGTTTTGTTTCTTTTCAAAGGGAGAAATGTTGTTTTGTAGGCATTGGATCATGTTTTGCCTTCAGGTATTTAGCATTACCGTAAGACATTACACATTGTTGGGGGTATGTACTCTCTCTCTCTCTCTCTCTCTCTCTCTCTGGGAGGGCTATTGATTTCATACCCATGAGTTCTCCCTTCACCACTTGTTAATGTTTGTTTGCATCTTTTCTCTTTTTGGAGAGGAGTTTTCCTATGTTTCTCCCATTTGTGAGAGATTGCATTTGTAAATATCCTAATAGTTGAGACCCATCATCATCTTCACATTCATGCATTTGTTTTCATTCTCCCTAAGTTGCACTTAAGGAGGGGTTTTGGTGTGAATGGGGATATTTCCTATCTTGATTCCCCTTTGTAGTGTAAACTGTGTGTGTAAGATTACACCTTCATGAAATTAAGATTAAGAACAACAGTTCTATGGAAAGACAATACAAATTAATCTAAGAATTGAAGCTAAAAATCTATATCATCTCATGGTTCTCTATCCAAGCTTTGTTAAGAGAGCTCTCAGGCTTAATCTCTCTCAAGGAAAATCCTAAAACGAGAAATGAATGATAAACAAAATACTCAAATCTAGCTTAAGATGCTCAAAATGCTCCAAGATATGTTAGAAAACAACAAATGCTCCTAAACATGATATAATAAATGTTATGCAAATGCTGAAATACTCTCAAAAGCTCTCAAATGATCTCAAATGCTCTTCATATGCCTATAATAGGGATGCTTTTGCTCTTCAAATTATTGGATCCCAAACACAAAGGAAATGGCTTGTATTTATAGCATTTTCCCAAGGGTAGGGGGTAGAGTGAGTTGATCATGATCAAAGTTTGGTTAAGTCAAAAGCTTTGAGATGTTCTCAAATGGAGGGAAAGTTGGTTGGTTGTCTCAAAGATATTAGGAATTAAATAACTCAATCATTTAATTAATTTAGCCATGGAAGGGTGAATGGGTTGGATTTGATATTTTTTGATTTGAACTATACAATTGAAAAATCAATTGCATAATTTGATTAATCCCTTTAGGCTTGAATTTAATTATTTGATTTCATGATTATTTGATCTTTTAATTTGATTTGATTTTTGTCCATTTGTTTTGATAAATGTCCATTTAATTTGATCTATTTGTTTTGCATTGAGATGACATTTTAAGGCATTTAGCTGAGATTTGCAATTTTGAATGCTTGAGATACACCTGGTTAATTTTAGGTGTCTACAAATGCCCCTCTTTGAATTGATGTGCGAAGCGCATTGATTCAAAGAAAGCTTGATCATCCTGAGCGTTGATTCGATGCTGATGAGCTGATTGACTGATATGAAAACCTGATATGAAATTCTGATATGAAACCCTAATATGAAACCCTGATATGAAACTTTGATATGAAATCTCTGATATAAAATCTTTGATATGAAACCCTGATATGAAATATCTGATATGATACTTGATATGAAACCCTGATATGAAATCTCTGATATGATACTTGATTTTATGCCCCACTAATAATGTTTGAAATTTCAATGCCCGAGATTTGATACAAGATATGATGCAAAATCCTAGTTAGATGATATGATGATACCCCCTCGAAAATGAAATCAAATTGATCGTAGGTAAAAGTTTTTTCGATGAACAAAGTTGATAGAAAAGATCCAAGATGATTGCATTTCTGATTATAATGATGGTTGCAAGATGGCGAACAAATGCCCCAGTGTGTAGAATAAGAAAATTAGGTTTGATTGGGTCAAGAAATCTCACAAAATAGGTTAAAATAGCTTAAATAGGTTGAAAAACCCAAATTTACTATTCATTTTCACTTTTTACTATTGATATTTTTCTTTGAGCCTCTAACGATTGACAGCGATGGTGGTCCCCATATGAGAGCATAGGTTTGAGTGAGCATGCAGATATCAAAGACCTCCTGACTACGGGCCTCCGGTGAGTGGTTCGAACTCCCTTTGTGCATTTATTGCTTTTGAAATAGCATTTAATACATGTTTTAAATTATTTTCTAGGAAAATTCTAGCAAAATGCCGCATAGGATAGATAAAGTGCCTCGTAGGGCATAGAAAATCCGCCTCCGCATCTTAAAGATCCGTGTAGGAGATAGGGAAAAATTGTCACCCAAATAGTAATGAGCCGCCTGAAAAATCCTAGTTTTTAAAGGCCGCATATGAGTTGTGAAAAGCCACGTAGGCCTGTAAAAGACTGCCTAATTAGTTAAGTGCCGCCTCTGATTAGTAAAGAGCCGCTTTTAATGATTTAAAAGCCACGGGGCTTAAAGAGCCGCGTACACTAAGTTAAGTGTCGCCTACCATTAAATTGGAAATTTGATATAGGAAATAGATGAAATTAGTGCGATTGATCGTCCAGATAACCCAATTAGATTCCAAGCTAGAAAATGTATGTCCAGAATGTCACGTAGTGTTTAGGATATTATAAAATTCATAATGATGAATGTTTGATAGGTCAATCAGATATGATTAAAAATGATTATGAATTATCCTTGTGTCTCACGATATAGAGGTTAGGAGCAATAAGTTGATACGCTCAAGTTAGAGAAAAGATAGATTTAATATATTTTGATTGATGTAGAATGGTTCACCAAGAGAAAGACTAACATGATTCACTTTGTTTCAAAATGTAGGAACATTACCGCTAGTTACGGGTACGGGGTGTAGCGTTGTAGATTTTTGATTTAGTAGATGAGCTTACGCCTCTTGAGCGGCATACTATTGAGACATGTGGACTTAGTTTCCTATTAGATCTCCCTTGGTTTTAGTTAAATTGGGGTCTGTTGACAGCTATGGCAGAGCGATGGCACTCTGACCATAATACATTTCATTTACCCCTTGGTGAGACGACTATTACGCCAGAGGATGTGTATAGATTATTGAGGATCCCGACTCATGGAGAGCGGGTGTATTATGATTCAGTGTATGATAGTAGTGTATGCAGACAGGTGTTTGGAGATAACACCATTGATGATGATTGCATTACTTGGGCACAGTTTTCCTCTTTTCCCACTTTACCAGCGTTATTAGGAGCTATGATTGGGGGATTACTTTTTCCAGAAAGGAGAGGTCATGGTTTCGCGGTCGGATGGGGCCAGATTTTAGAGGACTTGATTGCACATCCACAGAGATTGGATTGGGGCTCTTGTGTATTGGCTCAATTATATCATGATCTTCACAAGATTGTGTATTAGCGCAGTGCAACTATTTCTAGAGGTGTGATATTATTACAGTTATGGACTTGGGAGCATCTACTTACGAGGCCAATTTCAACTTGAGTACGGGTCCATGGTTATCCATATGCTTTTCTATATGATGGCATGGTTGTCTAGCATCGTCTGGGCAAGGTTGATTTTTGGAGATGTACCATTGATGATATTGATCAGGTAGTATGGAGGCCATATCTACAGTGTGAGAGGTGGCGAGAGGATGACGATGAGTTACCATATATGTTTTCACCTCGATGGATGATAGGTCGATCACCATTAGTCATTGAGAGATTTTTCTTTGGGAGAGTACTCCGTCAGTTCGGTTGAGTGCAGGATATGTCACAGGTATGGCACTCTATGCCAAGGTACATGCTGAGAGATTAATGTGGGGAGCATAGGTTGACTACCGATCATCTTGTTTGTAGATTGATCAGCTCGGGTATGGTGTTTGGGATATGATGACATAGGTGGCAGATGCAGGGATGTTGGCTGAGTATCACGAGTGCTTTTTGCGACATCAGTTTGTTTGATTCACTGATCTAGCAGAGCCCATTCTTGATGTTTAATGAGATCTCAGATGATCATGGAGATGATGGGGATGATGGCGATAGACCTTATAGGCACACAGTTTAGAGGGCACCTAGGGCACCTCGGGTATAGAGAGTTGTAGGACCTCGAATGAGAGGTGGACATGTGAGAGGTCGAGGTGGCAGATTCAGGCAGCCTAGGTAAAGACAAGCATGAGTATAGGTATCTCAGGATCAAGCTCTCTTGATAGTTGGCATGAATTGGTCTAGACACATACATAGATGTGTCTAGGTGGCTAGACAGGTTCCAGTTCAGGGACAGATACCACAAGTGGATCCACAGATCAGTACGACACAGGTGATACCTCAGGTACCCTTAGTGCCTCAAGCACCACAGGCTCCTGCAACATCACAGGCACCTCCAGTTCCTCCCATTACGAATGATTTAGTGTAGGATGTTAGGGGTTTACAGGCAGGGATGACTGCAGTGACAACTAGATTGGATAGGGTTTCTACTATGCAGTAGCAGTTTCTGGCTACTCTGGCTCAGTTACCTACCAGTGCGAGCACAAGTCAGGAACCTCCTAGTGTAAAGGATAGAGTAGGTGACAGGGATCCTTATGGTGTAGGGGGGTCAGGCACAGGTTTAGCTGGAGATGGATCAGGTGCCCCTGCTGGGTCATGGGACAGATTTGGATCCATGATATCTGGATATAGCATTGATGATGTATCATATGTATTTTTGATCAGGACTTTGATGTACAGACCACTGTATTGATGTACCTTTGCTGTACTGATTTATGTTATAGACATTGATGATGGACATTTATCTATGATGATCTTTTGATTCCTCCTTTGATGATGTTATGAGATTTCCTCTTATGCATATCTACCTGTTTCTATGATGCATTTATTTCTATTGTGTTATGGATGCAGATGTCTTAGAGTAGGACATAGATAAATGGATGCAAATGATGTTAATGCAATTTATCTCTATATGATTTTCTGATTTAACCATGTATGGATTATGCAATGCAATGAATGCAATATTTTAGTGCTTATGATAAATGAAATGCAACTATCTTTTTGATTTTGGATGTATGCATTTTAACTTATGATATGCAGTTCTAAATGATGATATGGATAAATGAATAATGATTAATGTTTATTTTTCTTGTTTTTCTCTTGACATGAATATATAATGAATAATGATTAATGATGATGAATACAAAGGAAAATCTTATTTTGAGGACTTGAAACCAATAAATTGATGAAGTGTTGTCAAATTTTATCGCCCCCCTTGAACTTGGAAAATTGCTAGAAAGACAAGCCATTTGAGAACTAAGCTTTGGAGAATGCATTTAAGCTAAAATGCAACATGCAATTAATCTAACATGAAGATGCAATGCAACTAATTGTCCTTGAGGTTTGCGAAAGAAATGCAAACTGAGATATATTTTCATCATAGAGCGTTGTGAAAATAGGAGTCGATACAATCCTTACTGGTGCCACTGTGACCATAAGAATATGAATATGAATTTTCCTCGTGTGGTAACCCCTTTTACGAAACCAAGTACAACCCTCACTAGTTGGATGACCAACTATAGGAGTATGAATACCAGTTTAATCATATTCAATGTTGCAAGTGGATGTTGGTATTAAGATATGAAAAATCTAAATAGCCAAGGTATCCTTTTGCATAAACAAAAAAAGGTTAACCCTCCATCCCATCCGAATGTCCTCCATGGTTTTTTGATGACCATGTCCTTAGAATAATTCACACAAGTTAAAGTATCTCCCTCAAAACAATCACTTAGAAGTTTTTAAGAAAACATCATGTCTCTATCATTGCCAATCTAGTCGAAACATCATTGATTAGCTAAAAAGAACATGACTCGAAAAATTCAATGAAAAAATCATCAAAAATTCCAAGTGTTTGTGTAATGTATCAAGATTTTCAAATAAGAATTCCAGACAATCTGATCATTTAGGGTGTGTCAGTTTTTAATCCTGATAAAATAAGGCAATGAAACTCAAGGAGCATATAATGCGATCAAACTATTTAGGGTCGAACAATGATATTCATCAAAGGTTCCAAAATGTCTCTCTTGAATCTAAAAATTAGCTTCTGATGTGTGACCAAAATGTTGCACTATTGAATCCGGTTGGTACCAAAAATCTATGATGTGTGCCCCCAAGTGATAAATGTGATCAATATGAAACTTAGGGCAACTGAACCTAGAATGCGACAAAATGCAGCTCTGAGACTTTATTAGGGTGATGCACAAATGACGGATGCAATGAGGATATGGACAAGTGAGATGAGAAACCGCAATATGTACAAATGCAACTAGGAAACACCTAAGGGGCAATAGGCATCTTTTTCTAGGTTTTCACCTCTTGGGATTATTGCTCTTTTTCTCTCTTCTTTTATTTTATTTTTTTCTACCAAGGTGCCTATTGCTAGGTTTTCACCAAGGCACTTTTTTCTCTTTTTCAAATGTTTTTGGCTTTTTGAATCTTTTGATTTTTTTGTATTTTTGATTTTTTCTCATTTTTTGGTATTTTTGAATTTTTCATGTACAAAGGTGATGCTAACTCATCTGATACTCTTCAAGTTATACTCTTTCTTCTGATACTCTTTATTCTAAATCAAGTGTAGAACCTCTTAAGATGAATGCTATTGATAGGTTCTAGCAATTCATCACCATCACAATCAGCCAATTTGTAGGTCCCTATTCCAAATGAAGAAATAATGACAAAAGGACCAATCCAATTTGATTCCCACTTTCTTTTCTTTGTCAGCCTAATTTTTTGGATTTTCTCTTAATACTAGATCCCCTATTTGAAAGTTTCTTGGCTTCCCCTATTTGAAAGTTTTTTGGCTTGATATGCTTGTTATAGTTCTTGGAAATTTGATTTTGATACACTTTCAAATGATCATAGGCTTGAGTTTGATGTTCCTCCAACAATTCCAATTGTTGAAGATGGGAAACTCTATAATCCTCATCTGTTATTAATCCATGCAATGAGACTTTGAGGGATGGTATTTCAACTTCTAAAGGTAGAACAGCTTCGGCCCCATAAACCAATGAAAAAGGTGTAGCTCCTGTCAGGGTTCGAATACTAGTCCTATAGGCCCATAACGCTGGATTGATTTGAAGGTGCCAATCCTTTCCTAATTTTCCAACGGATCTCTTAAGGATTTTAAGGATGTTCTTGTTGGTAGCTTCTACTTGTCCATTACCTTGAGGATAGTAAATGGATGAAGAGTGATGTGTAATGTGGAATGTGTCACAAAGTTCATCAATATCTTTGTTCTTAAACTATTTTCCATTATCCGTGATGATGGCATGAGGAATGCCATATCTACAAATGA
>MU224027.1:1887774-1923086 GCA_018584345.1 Thuja plicata | reverse complement strand
TCCCTTTAGGCTTGAATTTAATTATTTGATTTCATGATTATTTGATCTTTTAATTTGATTTGATTTTTGTCCATTTGTTTTGATAAATGTCCATTTGATTTGATCCATTTGTTTTGCATTGAGATGACATTTTAAGGCATTTAGCTGAGATTTGCAATTTTGAATGCTTGAGATACACCTGGTTAATTTTAGGTGTCTACATAAACAAGGCACATTATCTAACTTGTTCTTGGTTAGATCTTTTTCACACATATTCACATGTTAAATCTGCATATCGAGATATAAATATTTCTAGAAGTCTCTAGTAGGCATGTGATTGTATCCCCTAGATGGCACATGACATGTGATTAAGACATTGTCATCATACTAACTAGTTCTATCTCTTAGCCTTACTTATATAAGAAATTTAAAATGTGTACATTAAGAAACTTTTGATCTTTGATCAATAGATTTAATCCATTCTGCATCATAATTAAGTAAAAAAATTCTCTTGTGAAAGGCAATCTTTGGTTTTTCAAATGATTCTAGGAGCTTGATTCCATTGAAAACTATGATGGGGAAAATACATGTGTACTTCAATGTGTCTTGCATTCAAAATTTATCAGCTAGAATATTATACAAGGCTCAAATGAAGATATCTCATATCTTAATTGAATTTCCATTTGCAATATACATATCATCCATGTGATGCAAATTGTAAACTCTTGCAAGCATGGTCTCAATTGCAATCATGCTAATATTTTTATCCACTTACCCCACCTGAGAAAAGAAGAGAGTTCAAGGAAGATAGTGAATTAAGATGAGATAAGACTACCTTTAAGGACAAATGAGTTTGTAGGATTTAATGGAGAATGTTTCCTCTTTTTGACATTTATTCCTAAAGGTTTCCCATTTTAATATAAATTCATAATTGAATCTGATTCAAAATAATGTGTAGATGTGTTTGGTATTGTTAGATTGCAGACAAATGAAATATTTTAGATTACGTGAAAAATAGGTTTTAGGGACCCAAAATCCATATACGAAGGATTACAAATATATGATCATTAAAGTCCAGCAAGACAAAAATGTGACTACAAGGTACAAAACAAAACACTGGCAAAAATAGAGCAAAAGCCAACAAACAACCAGGAACCAGCCAAAGGCCAGTAGACAAACAACAGAAAGAAACAAGACAAAGCTGACACTAAACAAATTTTTTTAAGAATCTCGATGGCTTTAAGCTCCAGGTGAGTCTTCTTGTCAGCAGCAACCCTAAGATCTTCAATCTCCTTGTTGGCCTTGAGAGCCTCTTTCTTCTTGGTACTTTCTCTATTTCTCTTCCCAGGACCAATGTTATTCTCAGGACTGGTATCCTTCACCTCCCCCACTTGGACGATGACTTTCTCCTGATTGATATGTACCAGTTTCCCCACCAGAATATTTAAATGTTTAGCAAAGGCCTTGAGGATCCTATAGCTTTTCTCCCTGATTTTCTTTAGGGTGGATTCTAGAATACAAATCCTCACATTCACGACATCAAATTTATTATCAAACTCCATAGCCATAGCCTCAGCGTTATAGATAGATTTAGTTAGATATTTCACATTTTTAGAGAAAGTATTGTCCTTTCCCAATGCTTCTAGTAAATCCAACTTGCTAGAAAAGGCACTCTATTTAATTTTGATCTCCTTCACCTCTTGAAATACCCAATTAATAATTTTGTAAAATCTCTGAGCACCTTCCTTAGCCTCTTGAAAGACACCAAAGGAATCATATTTTTTGCAATTATCCAGGGCACTAAACATGACCCCTTCCCGAGAAAGTACATTATCAATGTTAGAAACCTTCTCACCAACATGGGTGATCCCTTCATCTACGGTCACATTATTCTGATTAATATCGACATGGGTACTCATACCAACCTTGGGGGAGTCGGGAGGAGGGGAGGGAACCAGGGTGAAACCATTATCTTTTCTCACAGTACTAGGGAGAGAGCTTGATTTTATTTTTTGGAGGGGAGGCTTCCAGCCCAACGTTAGCCTCAGTATTTGAACCCCAATCTTCTTCAACCTCATCATCCGACCAATCACTCTCAGAATCCTCAACCATTTATTTCTTATTCATTCTCCTCAAACTCAGGGTCTTCTTATTCTTCTTGACAACTGAGGAGAAAGAGGGAGTAATAAATATCTCTTTCCTTTTATCAATACTAACCCTCTTTACAGGGATTTCCCTTTCCCCCTCAACCTCAGTTTAAAACCCTCATCCTCGTCATCCCCTTCCCAATAATTCTCATCCGAGGAAACATATTCAATAACAAGATACTCTACAGTATAGATTTTAAGATAATCATATATTAACACCATGAGGCCCTCATGTAGAGTCAGTTTTCTACTTGGGTTAGCCCTAACATCAACGATACTGGCACTCAAGGAACTATATAGGTAAAAGGAAACAATACATTTTCCCCATAATGGAAATGGTTGAGGAGAACAAAGTGGTAGTCATAGACGCACGTAAACCGACCATCTAGAGTGAAGTAGTGCGTGATAGTTGACAGAAACCTCCTCCAAATCTTCTTGATGATAGTTGGGGAGTAGTAGTTTTTATTGATTTTAACAAATCTTTTTTTCTCATCCTCGTCCTTGGGAAATATTTTTGCAACAATCTCAAAAATATTTTGATCCTTATAAAACCCCATTCCCTTGAGGGGAAGACCAGTCACTTCATCAATAAACCCTTTATCAACAGTAACATTTCTCCCACAAATATTCATGCACCCATCATGCCATTCCTTCTTGAAAATCCTTGTTACCAACAAGTTACATCCATGGAGTCTCTCCATAAACATAATTACATTAGCATTCTGCAATAGATCTACGCCCTTGGTTTCTTCCTCCACTCATCACATGCCAAGGGCTCAAGTCTCTTTGTGTCACCACCCATACTGCCTAGAACAAGACTCAAACTCGCAGCATAAATGACACTAAGGATGATGATCTATAGATAGAAAGTTTTCTTATCACAACTAATATTGACAATAATAAAGCCGAATAAAACCTTAAGCACCCAGAAAGCATGTAAAGGCCTTGGATAGTAATTATCCAATCTATCGAAAGGGCATCAACCATCGTTAATAATCATAAAACTATCTTTTATTTCCATCATTGGCATCAGTGACATTAAATCCCACTTTTCCATTGGTACGATCAAGGCTTAAAATGACCTTAGTATCATTACATAATTCCATCTCACCATGCCACGATAGTGGTGAGTCATATTTAACCCCTTCATTAACTAACCAATCTTCCATAGTGTTTATTTCCCGATAGCCATGGGATATATGAACATTAGCAAAGGAATTTATAATCTCCTAAGAGGAGGATATTAAGTTATTAATACTCCATGGGGGAGAGCATAGGCATTTGAGACACTTAATGATATTGTTTGAATCCCCCTCAATCCAAACCTTCGAGCAATTCAAATTCTTGGCAAGATTCAAAGCCTGGAAAGCTCCCATCACCTCAGCAAGGTGGTTATTGTGAATACCCAAGGGGAGTGCCACCATTTCCAAATACAAGCCCTTATCATCTCTTATCACTCCCCCACATCCAACCGGCCTAGGGTTACCCTTAGCTGCCCCATCAAAATTAATCTGAACCCATCTAGTAGGAGGGAAGTTCCAAGTGCATCCATCTCTAGTATTAGTAGAAGGCCCCTTGAGAGTGGCCAAAAAAAGATCTCATGACTTCCGGTTGGCTGAAACTCTGATCAAAAAAAATTCTAGTCATAGAAGAATTCCTTGAAGTATTGATATTTTCCCAAATAGATTTGTGAATCTTATCAAAGAAAATATCAAAGGGGAGGGTCATCTCTCTAAATATACAGTTATTCCGCTCCTTCTAGACTCCTCAAATAAAGTGAGGCAACATGAGGGACCAAAGAGATCTCCCTGCTTCGTTGGAGCCTGGGCAACACCACTGCTTGAAGAGATCTTGGACAGAGTTAGGCAATACCCAACATAAATTGAAGACCTGCATAAATTTGCTCCAAATAGAGGCATTAAAAGAACAATGAATAGATAAATGATCAAAAAATTCTTCATCTTCTAGGAAAAGAGGCCCCTTGAGAGTGGCCAAAAAAAGATCCCACAGTTGGTTGAAACTTTGATCAGAATAATTCCTAGTCATAGAAGGATTCCTTTAAGTATTGATATTTTTCCAAATAGCTTTGTGAATCTTATCAAAGACAATATCAGAGGGGAGGGTTATCTCTCTAAATATATGTTTATTTCTCTCCTTCCAGACTCCCCAAATAAAGTGAGACAAGATGAGGGACCAAAGAGATCTCACCGCTTTGTTGGAGCCCGGGAAACACCACTGCTTGAAGAGATCTAGGACAGAGTTAGGAAATACCCAACATAAATTGAAGGCCTGCATAAATCTTCTCCAAATAGAGGTAGTAAAAGAACAATGAATAGATAAATGATCAACAAATTATTCATGTTCCAGGAAAAGGTAGTACCTGTTAGGTATACAAAAGCCTCTGCGACATAGATTATCAGTAGTTAAAATCTTATTTTGCAAGAGAATCAAGAAAAAACATATTCACCTTCAGAATAAGACTAGAGAACCAGGCCTTAGTCTTGGGTTTTGGTTAGAAAAAGGACAAAAGATGCCACAGAGTAAGATCCAGAGGATGTGCCTGACCAAATGAGGATGTCCTCCACCTCTGGCCGTAAGACCACATAATAGGGAGCCAAGTGAAGGGGAAGAACAACATTGCTCACCCCCCCACAAATTCACCCACTAATCAAATCTCCAATAATCAGCAACAAAGGAACCAAATATGTTTTTACAATCTTGAATGAAAGGAACAAAGGAGTGCACCTCACACAATGGGGTCTCCCAAAGCCATTTATCATCCCAAAACCTTATTCTTCTCCCATTACCAACTTGCCAAGCTAACAAAAGGGGAGCAGTGTTCTTAGCATTCAACACATGGTTTTAAATTCCTGATCCCAAGGGAATATCTTCAGACTAGAAAAAATTGCATCTATCAGGGCAAGAATAAAGATACTTGCTTCTCCATATAGCATTCCAATCCGATTTCCACTCATAAGTTCTCTAGATTTTCTATGCAAGAAGGGCATTGTTCAGAGATCGAATGTTTCTCAAACCTAGACCACCCTAGCTTTTTGGTTTACAAACTTTATCCCAAGAAATTAAAGAAATTCTTTTCTTATCCTCTACCCTTAACTAGAGAAATCTTTTCTAAATTCTTTCAATGGCCTTCTCATACTTGGCAGGGATTTTAAACAGACTCAACGCATAAACCAGAAGACTTTGTAGGGAGGACATCAAGAGCTAGAGCATACTAGCTTGACTCAACATGGAACCTTTCCAGCCGGCCACTTCTGATTAAATCTATCAACCAAAGAATCCCATAAATAATCTGGGGGCTTCAATCCTAGAGGAAGACCGAGATAAGAAGTCGGAAGCAAGTTAATTTGACACCCAAGAATACTCATCTTCCGACGTTGTCTCTCCACAGAGGTATTAATAAAAAACAAAGACCTTTTAGACTAATTGATTAGCTAACCCGAAGCTTGACTGTAGTTGTTTAAAGTGTTTTTCAAAAATTTGGCCTCCGTAATGGTAGAAGATCCCATAAAAATGGTATCATCCACAAATTATTGGTGAAAGAAGACAATACTAGAAGAAGAAGGATTGATACCTTTAAGTTTCCCTTCCCAAATCAACTTATCAATGAATCTCCCAATGCATTCAGCCATAATAACAAAAAATATTAAGGAGATGGGGTCCCCCTATCTAAGGCCCCTGTAAGGTTTGAAGAAAGGGGAAGGGGAGCCATTAACCAACACTGACAAAGAGGGGTTCGAAACCAATTGATCATTGAGTTGGATAACTTTGTTGCTGAAACCAAAGGCTTTGAGGATTCTAAACAAGAATCTCCAATCAACCCTATCATAAGCTTTTGAAAGATCCAATTTCATGAGAAAACCTTATTTTTTGGAGACTTCCACGGGGTGTATATTTTCATGAACAATAATGATAGAATCCAAGATCTGCCTCCCAGGAGCAAATCCATTCTGATGGGGGGAAATGAGGGTAGGGAGGATTTTAAGAATCCTCACGGTGAGAACTTTAGAAATACTTTTATAAAAGGAGTTACATAAGCTGATAGGACAAAATTTATCCATAGAATCAACTCCGGTCAAGTTAGGAATGAGAACAAAAATGTAGCATTCAATCCCTTCAGCACGTTTCTGGCACCAAAGAACTCCTTAACACCATTAACAACATCTTTTCCAACAATATCCCATAAAATTTGGAAGAACATCAAAATATCGTCAGGTCTCAGAGCTTTATTTCCTTCAAATGAGAAAATTCCAACTTTAACCGCTTCCTCAAAAGGAATAGCTGCCATAATATGATTCTTCTACTCACCAATAACCTCGGGGATACCCTCCAAAAAAAGGTCTTGAGCCAAGAAATCAAGATTATCATCAGCCGAGAGAAGGGATGAAAAAAAGTGGGAAGCTTCCTTCCTAATGTCTTCCTCCTCCTCAGACAATGTCTCATTGATAGAAAGACGAGCAATCATGTTAGCTCCCTTGTGTTTCATAGTTGTCATGTGGAAAAATCTAGTGTTCTTATCACCAGTTGAAAGCCAAAAAGAACAAGATCTTTCTTTCCAGATGACCTCCTCCTTAGCAATAATATCATGATATTTCACCAATATATCAATTTTAGTATCAATAGAAACATTACTATATACCTCAGTTTGAATCCTATCTTGTACCTCTTTCACATCTTGTTTGATAGCCTCTTTGGTCATAAAGATATCCCCAAAGACCTCTCTATTACACTTTTTAATCTTGTCTTTGACATATCTTAGTTTCTTGGCAACTTTGAACATAGCATAGCCTTTCACTGAGACACTCCACCAATCTGAGATACAAGCTTCAAGATTAGGATGGGAGATCCACGTCTTCTCAAATATGAAAGGAAAATTACGCTTTCCAGAGATGGTAGAGTGGTCAGAACCAATCCTAGAAAGAGCAGTCAAGGAGCAGTGATAGAGGTTGTACCAATCATTATATATGAGAGCACGATCAAGGCAGACCTGAATGAGCTCATCACCCATTCTTTTGTTTGACAACATGAAACGAGCACCTTGCAGATCCAAATCATGAAGGGATTGGTTGTTGATGAAATCCATCAAATCCAAGCGACTATCCAATTGGGAAGGGACACCTCCAAATTTCTCTTTGTCCTGCAAGGGGGTATTAAAATCTCCCATAACTAACCAATTATCATAAATAACTTGATTTTTTCTTTCTTCCAGTATTTTCCAATACTTCTTCCTGCCAAGTTGGGTGTTAGGGGCATATATGTTTGACAGGACCCACAAGGTACCATCCTTGATATGATTAAATCTAACTGAAGAAAAATTATTCTCCAAGGAAACCATTTCCCCTTTGACATGATTGAGATTCCAAAAAATAGCAATCCCTCCAGATGCACCATCATAACTGATAGGCCTTTTTAATGGCATACTTTAGATACCCAAGTAGAACTTTTGATAGGTCCTTTGCCCTGTTTTCTCTTATTTACTCAAAGACTTTATGCTTTAAAAACTGTTAATATGTGGTACTCAACCATTGAACCTATACTATGGACATATACTTAATATGTTTTATCTGGATGAATATGCTCTGTTTATTACTATGGAATCATGATCATGTTTTATGGATGAATTAACTGATTGAGTAATAGATAATGCATATGTACTTTAAATGATTATTTTCCATGAATGCTTTTATCCTAACAGTTTAAATGCAGCGCATCGAAGTAGCAACCGTCGTCTTGTTCAAGTGAGCACGTCCATGTGCTGGACGCTTGACTCAGTCCTCCAGCAGACACACATGGATGGAACATCAGCGTAGCAGTAGCAGAAGGTTTCTGGTTAATCCAGGTGGAGACGATTGAGAGAAAACTTGGCAAACGCAATAAGTTCCTAGATGAAATCTAGGAGAGAGTGGGAAGTTAGATCTGTTGTCCAAGCAGTTCTTTCCTCTTTTCTGGACCGATTCTATTTTCTGCTTTCTAGCTTTCCTTTATGTTAGTTTTTTGTAATAAAAGCTCTACCTTTTCTTAGGGCATGTTGAGTTTAGCAGTTAAATGTTTTCCTTTAAATAAAGCCTTGCTCCTACATGAGAAGGAGGGCATTATTACGATATTTGCAATATAGTTCAATTTTTTTGTTTTACTGTTTATGAGAATCTCTGTACTTTGTTATTCATTTTAATGAGCAAATGAAGTGTTGAGTTTAATTTTGTATAATTGAGTGTTCTAGGTACTCACCCAAGGGGGCCCACTTGGTGAGGAATCCATATTTAGATTCATTTTATTTTAGTTTTCTTTCTTGTATTTTTGTCATTTCAATTCCTATGTTGAACAACTCTTGCAGCCAAAGCCACAGGATAGCTATTGCTTCCTGTAGCCAAGCAGCAAAGTAACTAAGGCGTTGTAGTTAATTTGTGCACTCTTCCATTCTGCTCGTAGAGTTCACTTCCATCATTTACTTTCAATTATTTTCTTTCACAACAATAGCTTAACTTTCTTTCGAGCATTCATTTCATGCAGTAATAGTATAGTTTCCCTTCAAAAGCATTTACTTCCTGCAACCATACAATAGTTTCTTTCCAACACTTGCTTCCTGCAGGGATTATAAAGTGATTGGTTGAGAAAGTCCTTGGTGCATATATTTTGCTGGCCCGTTTCAAGTAACACATCCCTGGGTTTGACATATTAAATGAGTTTCTTATAAAGAGGACGAAGTGCTTAGTTGGATGTCCAATCCCCGAGTTAAAGGATTATGCCTAGTTTTTGAACCTTTATAACGAGCAATCATTTTAGCACCGCTACTGGGGACGGTGCCGAGCCTAGTTCTTATTCAACCATTCCTAGGTTTTTCTTTCATGCTTTCATTTCCCTCTTTAAATAGATTTAGCCTCACCTTGACAGAACAAACCGCTATTCACATCATTCCATACTATCTACTTGCATAATAGACAAAGAGACGCCCGAGGAAGGTACTTGCCAAATTAATCCAGTAACCTATTTGAAGAAGAAAGCCAATTCGTTGACGCTATTGTTGAGCTTCCTGAAGCCCCTTCATCGTCCTCATCTTCTGAGGGTGACTTCCATGGGTTCTTCCAGGAACAACCAGAAACCAATCTATTTGCTGAAGCCTTTGCCAACCTAGGATTCCAAAATCGTAGAGAAGAAAATCCTTGGCAATTAGTCATCTACCAACCTCAAAACCCACCTCAGTGGCCATGAAGGATGGCCAATCCTACTACATTTCCTTTTCCCGTCTTCGATCAGCGTGATAATAACAACCTTAAGAATATTCCCTCTTCTTCTCTTCCAAAATTTTACGGCCTTGTCACAGAGGACCCGAATACCTTTCTCTTTGAGTTCGATATCCTTTGTAGCAGCTATGACTGCACCACTGATGCCCACAAACTTAATCTTTTTCCTGCAAAACTTAAAGAGTCTGCATTGCGATGGTTTATGGGTTTAGGACAGGATGTTGTCCACAATTGGGATGAAATGAAGGATTCTTTCTTGCTGAAATACAAGGAGTACTATCGAGGAAATGATATGAGAGGGGATGACATATTTAAGATGTCATAGAAGGAGCATGAGAGTCTTGAGGATTATGTCTCAAGGTTCATGTTCAGTTTTTCGAAGAATACCCTACATGAGCTTAATGAAGAATCTCAGAAGTTTCTCTTTTTGCAAGGCATTCACGATGGATGCACAGAGGCATTGGACCTGATGGCTAGAGGAGATATCATTGAGGCATCATGGGATGATATTCGAAAGATCTACCTTAAGTACTCTAGAGCTGCTGTTAAGAAAGTAAGGGGATATAGGTCGACCCTGGGAAAGTCCAATGGTGTTGGTGATTTACGGACAGAGATAACCAATCTCTTGTCCGATTTAAAGCAAGATATCATTAACAACATGGCCACTTAGCTGGACACCATGCATGCTAAGAAGAAACATGAGGAAGCAGAGATCATGCTAGTAGAATTGGGCCCACATTGTAGACAGAAGAAGAGAGACTGCAGATGCAAACTGGTTGCTAACATGGAGACTACACAAATGTCGACCGATTACAAACCAATTGAACCAGAGGATGAGCAATTGTTCTTCATCGCTCAGCGACGACCATGCGTATAGAGACAAGGTATGCCTCAGGACCCTCTTTCATTTAGTGGTCCTTTTTATAATAATCAATGGCAACCCCCCATGAATTATCAAAATCCTCTCTGGAACAATTCCCAAAATCAGTGGTAGAATTACCCCAATCCACAGTGGCCAAACCCTCAAGGAGGTTGGCAACAACCTCAAGGGACGTGATAGCCACCTCAGGGTAATTGGCAGAAAAACCCACAGTGGTGAGGCGGTCAACAATGGCCAAATCAACCACAAGGACTTTTGCCACCACCTATGTAGCCTCCACAACAACAAGCTCTTTTTCCACCTCCTGCATCCACTAACCCGCCTCGTAAGCCTACTCATCTACCTACACAGCCACAACCAAACCCCAACAATCGACCTCCTATGTCTCAGCAAAATGTGTATGCTACAGACCCATCGCAGTACCCCATGCAATATCCTTCTTATGCCATCAACCTTGACGATATTCACTTACGGTCCGGTACCACTCTACCTACACCTGAGACTCATGTAATCACTGAAATGCCTTTTGAGGAGCCCAATCAACCTGACAATCTGTCTACTCTAGTAGCCCTTGCACTGCCAGCTAAAAAAAATCAGCATACCATTCCCCCTTATTTGCAAAGGTTACAACATAGCAATCCGAAAACCACTGACGAAGCAACTTTAAATATCCTTGACCAACTAAAGAATGTCAGCGTTCAAATTCCCCTTTTCCAGGAAATCAAAGATGTTCCCACCTATGGAAAAGCCATCAAGGAAGCTTTCTTTAAAAATTATGGCCGCAAGAAGAAGGATCCCCAGACTGTCCATGTCCTGGGAAAACTGTTGGACATCATGTTAGGGAAGCTTACCATCCCAAAATATTCTGACCCTGGAAGCCTTGTTGTCGAGGTCATTATTAATTGGCCTACTATCAAATATTCCTTGATTGATCTTGGAGATGCCATTAATGTCATGACCAAGGACATCATGAAATGCCTCAGTATCACCAACCTCCGAAATACACCTACTGTCTTGCAGCTCACAAATAGTTCGACTGTAAAGCCTGGTGGAGTGGTGGAGGACATTGTGGTTAACCTTGAGTCTTGGTCCTACCCTGCAAATTTCTTGATCCTCTCGCCAAAAGCTACCCTAGGAGGATATCCAGTTATTCTGTGACGTCCTTGGTTGGCTACCACTAATGCCTATATTGGTTGTGATCTGTCAGGAGATATGACCATTTCCGATGGTCAGCATACCAAAACCTTGGCCTTGTATCCTCCTGCTCAACCTTAGATGGAATTATCCTCTCCCATATGGCCAGATGTAGGAGAGGAAGTTGAAGTTATTTATTCAGTCTCCCAAATAATGATATTAAAAATGGATCCCTTCCTACAGCTTCAGGAGGAAGATAAAGTAATCACCAACATCATGCATAACCAGTATAGATTGAACTTAGACCCTTTGGATAGTTCCTTCCAAAACCACTCCCTGCAGCCGTTGTACTCTGATTACTAATTATCTTCTCCTACATCCAATCATCTCTATCGCCAAATGCTTCCCTATGAGATCCAAGTGCCCTCATTTATAGATGCATCTATGGTCGAGCTCACTAAGCAACTGGAAGTTTCCCTTGACTATTGCTTGAACATTCATAGAAAACTTACTCCTCAGCAGCAAACATCGTTGACCAAGTTACTGAAGAACCATACTACATCTTTTGCCTGGGATTATGTTGATATGAAAGGTTTGGACCCAAAGTTATGCACTCATAGGATCTATCTAAAGGAAGATAAACCCCCAGTAAGACAATTTCAAAGGCATGTCAATCCTGTCATCCGTGAGATAGTTAAAGCCGAACTCCAAAAACTGCTTAAAGTTGGCTTCATATACCCTATATCAGACAGCCAGTGGGTTTCCCCACTAGTTATAGTTCCTAAGAAAGGTGGAAATTGGAGAGTGTGTGTGGATTACAGAGAGCTTAACAATGCCACTAAAAAGGACCATTTCCCTCTTCCAATCATTGACCAGGTTCTGGACTCTCTTGCAGGAAAGAAATACTTTTCTTTCTTGGATGGGTACAATGGATACAATCAAATCCAGATTCTCCGAGAGGATTAGGAAAAGACCACATTCACCTGCCCATGGAGGATTTTTGCTTATTTAGTTCTACCATTTGACCTCTGCAACACTCCTGCTACTTTTCAGCGAGCAGTTATCAGCATTTCTGCTGACATTTCCCATGACTGTATGGAGATCTACATGGATGACTTTACAACTTATGGTGAAACTTACGAGGAAACATTAGCGAATCTGGAGAAATTTCTCACTAGGTGTGAAGAACACAACATGTCTCTGAACAACGAGAAGTGTTTTATGATGATATAGGAAGGAGTAGTGCCTGCTCACTATATATCTTCTCTTGGGATTCAGGTAGACCCAGCAAAAATTGAAGTCATTATGAATCTGCCTACCCTAGCCAAACAGAAAGATATTAGAAGATTTCTTGGTCACGTTGGGTATTACAAAATATTCATAAAGGACTTCAGCAAGATGGCCAGTCCTATGTATTCACTACTCACTAAATATTTTGACTTTATCTGGACATCAAACTGTGATGAAGCCTTCTTGCAGCTGAAGTCTGCTCTGACTCAGGCACCTGTTTTGCGAGGTCCTAATTGGACCCTCCCATTCCAAATACATGCAGATGCCTCTGATCATGTCGTTGGAGCAGTTCTTGGACAAAAGGAAGGTACTCTAGAACATGTTATTTATTTCATTAGAAAAAATCTTCAAGGTGCTGAGTTGAATTATACAGTCATCGAAAAGGATTTATTCGTTCTTATCTATGCTCTGAACAAATTCCACCACTATGTTCCTGGTTATCAAATCTTTGTGCATACTGATCATGTAGCCATTAAATACCTGGCTAACAAACCTGCAGTCACATGGAGGTTAGCTAGGTGGTTGTTGTTGCTACAGGAGTTTGACATTACCATCACAGATAAGCCAGGTAGATCAAATGTGGTGGTCGATTTTCTCTCACACCTACAAAATGCTGATGAACCTATGGCCATTGATGACAGTTTCCTTGACGACCACCCATTCTCCATTGCAGCTCAAGTTCCCTGGTACACCGATATTGCTAACTATCTAGTTTCCCAAAAGTTACCTGCACACTTCTCTCCAAAGGAAAAGCGGTTACTAATAGAGAAAACTTTCAACTTTTCATGGATTGCTGATAGTTTGTTCTATACTGGTCCTGACCAAATATTGAGGTGTATTCGAGAGGATGAAACTTATGACATCCTACGTGCTTGTCATGATGAGCCCCATGGAGGACATTTTTCTGCCAAAAGGACAACCATGAAGATACTTAACACTAGTTACTACTGGCCATCCCTCTACAAGGATGCAGCCAATTACACAAGGAAGTGTGATCTATGTCAGAGGATGGGGCGACCTACTAAATCTGATGAAATGCCACTCTTTCCTCAAGTAGTGGTGACTCCATTTGATAAATGGGGGATCAATTTTGTCGGTCCCATCAATCCTGCATCATATGACAATTCGTACATCCTTGTATGTACTGATTATGTGACCAAGTGGGTGGAAGTTAGAGCCATGAAGCATGCCAGGGATAACAAGGTCGCACAGTTTCTGTATGAGGAGATATTCACGAGCTATGGTGTAACCAGAGAGTTAGTCACTGATCAAGGAGCTCAATTTACGTCTACGTTAATTACTGCTCTAATGAACGAGTATAATATTCGCCACCGGAAATCAAGCCCCTATCATCCACAGACGAATGGTCAGGCAGAAATCACCAACAGGGAGATAGAATCTATCCTCGCCAAGATAGTACAATTACACAAGAAATATTGGAGCAGTCGCCTCCAAGAAGCAGTATGGGCCTATCGAACTACATGGAAAACAACAACAGGGTTTACTCCTTTTGAGTTGGTATATGGAAAAACATCTGTGATGTCGATTGAATTTGAACATAAAACTTTACATAAGACATTATAGCTCAACATTGATCTTACTGAAGCACAATGCAACAAGATCTTGCAGCTTAACCAGCTGGATGAGATAAGGAAAGCCGCCCTATAGCACACTGAATTGGTTCAGACACAACGGAAAAAGTGGCATGATTCTCATATCCTTACCAAACAATTTTCTCCTGGCGACTGGGCTCTTTTGTATGACTCCAGATTCCAAGAAACCCAAGGTAAGCTTACAACACGTTGGCTTGGCCCTTATGAGATTATACATGTTTATGCTAATAGAGAAGTTCATTTATCCACCATCGACCTTGTACATTTCAAGTTAGTGGTGAATGGTCATAGGCTTCGCCTGTACCATAAACCTGAGACAAAGGCCGATTTCCTGCGACAGTTTGAGATTTCTACTACACCAGTTGAACCTCCTGCAGCCGAAGAACCTCCTCCTCCAGCTGATACTTTCCTGCAGTCGAAGAACTTCCTCTAGTTGAAGACTTTCCTACAGCCGAAGGACCTCTTCCTACTGAGGGCATTCTTGCAGCCAACCGGAGTAATTATTTTCTCTGGTCGTCTCTTTGACATTTTTTTCCACATGCAGTCATAATAAAATTTTTGTTTCCCACGAAAAATCGCTTGTCCATAATAAAAACGTCATCCCATCACCTTTTTCATCACTTTTTCTGTCATCATCACATTCACGTCACCTCATTATTGCACCAGCTTGAATTTTTGCTCTGCCCACTTCATCAAATCTTTCCAGATTTGGGTATATCAAGGTATAATAATCAAAGGTACGCATTACTTTATTGTTTCAAAAAGTTTTTGCTTCATTTAATATCATTATGATACATTTTAATTAATATAGCGTTTCATCCATGATTTTGTCATACTTTTTCGCCACGCAAGTGTGGACACTTGTCACCTTTTTCGTAGGGGGCAGTAAATAGGTTTTGTGTGTAATAAATGAGATATCCCACCAGCTCAAATATTTCGTCAATTTCAAATCTGCTGTCATGATTGCCATTATTTGTCATTAATATTTTTGCTACCAGAATTGTACTATGTCGTCATGTCAAAAATGATGATTTGACGATCCCTGCGTGTAACATTTTGAAATCAGCCCTGTCTTTTTAAAACTCAAACTCCCAGCTTATATTTACAGCACTATTTCAAAAATTTCTTGTGTCTTGTCTGCGTTACCCGGAAAACTAGAAAGCTTCATTCAAATTATGGGCAGAGTAGTGGCATTTCAACAAATAGAATTATAGTAGCAATGGAATAAGAGGGATTTTCAGAGTTTTTCAGAAATTGTTGAAGTTTTCAAACAACAGGATGGGTGGTTCTCCTATACGGCACGAACCAGCAAACCACTTGGCATTGTTACAGGACCGGGACAAAGTTGGGTGCTTGACCTACTTTGTAAGGTTGAGTGGTCATGATGAAGCCACGACACTAGAATTCTTGAGGACTTGCAACAATGGTTTTGCGTATATCAAAGGGTTGCGAGTAGAAGCTTTTGAAGCAAGAATTGCCGAAGTCTCTGGACTTCCTTCCATGGGAGAAGCGTTTTCGCATGGGCACGATGCACGCACAGCTAGAGCATAATTTTCTTTACTAGCAGATGCTCCAGTAGATTACAACAAATAGGGTGTTAAGCGGTTATCTCTTATAGGAGAGTATCCTCAGTTGGTAGTTCATATTATCAGGTACATTACCTGTGAGGGCTGTTTTTCCTTTCTACATGCATTACACTTCAAATTATTGATTCATTTAAGGCATGACCATTTGGTAAATGTCCCCAATTTTCTTTATGACCTTTTAAATTTAAGTGTTGAGGAGGTACGGAAGGGGCGGCAGAATGCAGTGACCCACCACGGTTTAATCAAGTTTTTGGTGGAAAGGTCACTGCGGGATGTCTCTCCCATGTCCTAGGACAGATTTATTGTAGCGCCTCATGTTCAGTTGCATGGAGAAGGGCCACGGTCTGAAATTCAAGAACAACAAGGGAATAAACCTGATGAGGATGATGAATTTGTTGAGCTAGAAGAACCTTTTTAAGAATCCTTCTCCTTCGGGAATTGATGTGGAGAATGTGGCACCCGACCATCCAAACCCTGCCGCAGGGAGTGGAGAAACCAAGGTTCCCACAGTTTCTCGGACCCTAAAAGCTGAGAAAAAAGATAAAAAAGGGTAAGAGTAAGGCCAAGATAGCAGAATATATGAGTCAAGATGTTCCTATTTCTATTGTTTCTCCTGCAGCCACACCAATCAAGAAAAGAAAAATTTCATAGAAGCGTCCTGCAGTTTCTGTTGATACTCCATCACGAAGAAGTGTTCGTTTGAACACTACACAAACGGATAGCAAGGATTCCCCTGTTACGGTTGACTCTTCTCTTGTCTTCTCTGAGGAGCCTTCACAAGTACAGTCACAAGCAGGCAGTCCATTTGTAGAATGTCAGGGTATGATGGAAGAGGATCCTGCAGCCGCTGATGTGGGTAAAGAAGCAGTGTATAACTCCAGAGTTAGCAGAACCCAAAGGAGTCGAAAAAGAATCTTCTTCTCGACAAGAAGGCAATCACAGGGAAAAGGCCCTTGTTCCAGATAACGTGCCATTTTGTGCAAAGAAAGAGGAAGGAAAACAAGCAGCCAGGCTGGTCCCACACAAGAAGCCAGAAGAGAGGTAACTGTCCATGCTCTCTCAGTTGACTATTTTAATGAAATGCAATATCAAAAGTCAATGTGGGAGTTAGAAAAGGCCAAATTGAGAAGGGAACTCGAGAGGAAACAACAAGAAATTGAATTCTTACAGAATAAGATAAACCACATTAAAGACATAATTCCAGATTTAATAGAGTGCAGACCACCACCAAGGGTTTATAACCTATGGCTTAAGGAGTAATTCCTACTGTTTAAGTTAATAAGAGTCCTTCGGGATCTCAAGTCAAGCATAGGAACCTCGTAGGAATTTGTGGCCGCATATAATACATCACTTGATTGTGTTCGGAATTTGTTATGTGAGTTATATATTCACAATTATGTTGTTCCTTTTAACACTGATTGGAATCTCCTACTTTTTGGTGGCGATATTCATTTGTCTGCCCTCCTTCCCTGGACCCAAAATGAGATTAATTATGGAGAACAATTGCATAGGTACAAAATACTTGAACAGTCTGTTTCATTGCCTCTTCGTCCCGAAATCCGGTCACCTCGACGGCTTTATTGTGATTAGATGCAAATTGTTTATGGGTTTCATGATTCTGCACCCAGAAAAAGAATCCTGGATACCCGTGAAGAATTTTTCGCGGCATTTGAAAGATTGTCACTAGCAGATGGGGATAGAGGAGTTGAGGGATTAACGCAAAGATGGGGGAGATTAACTATGGCAATCAAAAAGGCAGAACCACACAGTGTGATCAACCTACGAGTTGCAATGCAACGTGTTCACTGGTACATACACCTGGGACGTCAATCACGACCTAAAAGATGGTTGTCACTTACCTTTCAGTCTCCTCTGCTTTTATGGCCGCTATACAGCTGTGTGGATAACAAACTGGATGAGCAACAGGAACTGAGCAGATGCATGAAGATGGAGAAGACAAATGGATTTTAGTGGCGAGTGGGCACCTCCATGATTGGAGAGACACATGAAGGAGACCTCCGGGTTCTTGCAAAGATCTGGAACATCTCAGTGCATAAGGACCGACACTAGTCTTCATAGGGGGCAAAATGATAGGTCATTTTAATGGCATACTTTAGATACCCTAGGAGATCTTTTGATAGGTCTTTTGCCATGTTTTCTCTTATTTACTCCAAGACTTTATGCTTTAAAAACTGTTAATATGTGGTAGTCAACCACTGAACCTATGCTATGGACATATGCTTACTTAATATGCTTTATCTGGATGAATATGCTCTGTTTATTACTATGGAATCATGATCTTGTTTTATGGATGAATTAACTGATTGAGCAATAAAAAATGCATATGTACTTTAAATGATTATTTGTCATGAATGATTTTATCCTAACAGTTTAAATGCAACGCATTGAAGTAGCTACCGCCGTCTTGTTCAGGTGAGCACGTCCATGTGCTGGACACTTGACTCAGTCTTGCAGCAGATGCACATGGATGGAACATCGACGTAGCAGTAGCGGAAGGTTTCCGGTTAATCCATGTGGAGACAGTTGAGCAAAGACTTGGCAAACGAAACAAGTTCCCTGATGAAATCTAGGAGAGAGTGGGAAGTTAGATCTGTTGTCTAAGCAGTTCTTTCCTCTTTTCTGGACTGATTCCATTTCCTGCTTTCTAGCTTTCCTTTTTGTTAGTTGTTTGTAATAAAAGCTCTGCCTTTTCTTAGGGTGTGTTGAGTTTAACAGTTAGATGTTTCCTTTAAATAAAGCCCCGCTCCTGCGTGAGGAGGGCATTATTATGATAGTTGCAATATAGTTCAATTCTGTTTTTTTACTGTTTATGAGAATCTTTGTACTTTGTTATTCATTTTAATGAGCAAATGAAGTGTTGAGATTAATTTTGTGTAATTGAGTGTTCTGGGTACTCACCCAAAGGGGCCCACTTGGTGAGGAACCCATAGTTAGATTCATTTTAGTTTAGTTCGCTTTCTTGCATTTTCGTCATTTCAATTCCTATGCTGAACAACTCCTACAGCCAAAGCCAAAGGACAGCTATCGCTTCCTGCAACCAAGCAGCAGAGTAACTAAGGCATTGTAGTTAGTTTGTGCACTCTTCCATTCTGCTAGCAGCGTTCACTTCCATCATTTACTTTCAAGTATTTTCTTTCATAGCAATAGCTTAACTTTCTTTTGAGCATTCATTTCATGCAACAATAGTATAGTTTCCCTTCAAAAGCATTTACTTCCTGCAGCCATAGAATAATTTCTTTCCAGCACTTGTTTCCTGCAGCGATTATAGAGTGATTGGTTGAGATAGTGCTTGGTGCATATATTTTGCTGGCCCGTTTCAAGTAACACATCCCTGGGTTTAACATATTAAATGAGTTTCTTATAAAGAGGATGAAGTGCTTAGTTGGATGTCCAATCCTTGAGTTAAAGGATTATGCCTAGTTTCTGAACCTTTATAACGAGAGATCAATAACTCTCACCAAGAATACCATAGCGCTTGAAGATTTTAATTTTTTCAACCTTTTTCTTAGTCATTTTAGATTCTTGTATCAAAACAATTTTAGGTTTATGATCTCTAACCAGATTCTTAAGAACATCTTGTTTGTGAGGACCATTTAGGCCCCTAATATTCCACGATAAGATTTTCAATTTTTACTTGGAGTACATACCTCATGGATGGTCCTCTGGGTACCATCAATAATATTCTTTCGAGCTTCTTGCTCCCTTTTCCAATTAGCAAACTTTCTTATAAAGAGGACGAAGTGCTTAGTTGGATGTCCAATCCCTAAGTTAAAGGATTATGCCTAGTTTATGAACCTTTATAATGAGCGATCAATAACTCCCACCAAGAATACCATAGCGCTTGAAGATTTTAATTTTTTCAACCTTTTTCTTAGTCATTTTAGATTCTTGTATCAAAACAATTTTAGGTTTACGATCTCTAACCAGATTCCTAAGAACATCTTGTTTGTGAGGACCATTTAGGCCCCTAATATTCCACGATAAGATTTTCAATTTTTACTTGGAGTACATACCTCATGGATGGTCTTCTGGGTACCATCAATAATATTCTTTCGAGCTTCCTGCTCCCTTTTCCAATTAGCAGACTTTTTGCCTGGTGGGGAGCATAAGGCTCCCACATAAGCTTTTGATCTAATTCTGGAGTTGACACTCTGTTGTGGAGTAGATTTGAATTGAGGGTTGGGTTTAGAGGTACCCCCCCTTTTCCTTTCAGGGACAGTCATGAAAGGAACCTCATCCTCCTGCGTTGTCTAAGAGGTTTCCAACCCAAACAATTCCATCTTGGCATTATTCTCATTATCCACATCATTTCCCCATTTTGCGTTTATCTTAGATATGAACATTGGAGGCGATTCAACCTCTTGGAAGGTGGATTTCACAACATCCACCGAGCTTTGAGAAGCAGATTGTAAAGTGGGGCTACACCCCAGAGTGTTGCATTGCTGGGCATCCTCAAACCTTAAAGGATCCACCACTGCTTCAACATTATTATTAACTGAGTTAGAATCCTTATTTTCATTAGTGCTCTTGTCTTCTTTGATTTCCCTTTCCTCAATCAAATCTTCCTGAATAGGATAGACCAATATCTCCTCTCCACCACCTTTCATTTCCTCGTCAATCATGTGATCAGGTAGGGGAGAAGCCCCTTCAACATTATCATCCCGATTCACTTGAAGTAGAGGGTCAAGGGAATCGGGGATGACCACCATAGGATTCACCTGATTGTCCCCAACCTTGTCTTCTTGAGTCTCCCCATTCTCCTTTTGATTGTCCCCGCTCTTATCCGTTTCCTTAGCTTTCTATTGTTTTTTCTTCACCTGGGGTTTTTCACCTTCTCCTTTGGGGGGAGCGATGGGCATTTCTTCACCCAGTGACCCACTTTTTTTTGCAGTAGAAGCAAGCAAAAGGAACACTTGTAAACTCAACGTGTTGGATCCACTTACCAAGTTTTGAGGCAATCTCAATGGTTGACGAGATGTCAGTGTCCTGTCCAACCCCCGCACATATTCTAGCATATGTAAGCCTAGTTCCGGTAGCAGTTATTGGATCAATAGACAAAAGCTCCCCAAACGAGCTACCTATACCACTGAAAACATCCTCAAACCAAAACTCCATAGGCAAACCCGGAAGCCTAACCCAAACCGAAGCTTGGACCAAAAAAGAGTCATTAAAGTCCAGATTAGGAGCCCATTTCTAAAGGGCAAGTGATGACTTACCAAGCATCCATGCCCCCCCACATAATCCTTAGCAAGATCTTCCTCACAAGAGAAATTGAAAGAAAAGAAACCCTTTGGCATTGCCGAGATTTCAACTTGCCCTTAGAGGCTCCAATTTTTTCTTAGCACAAGCTCTGACCACATCAATATTTGGTCTAGGGCCTATAAACTTCCCAACCAACAATAGAGCCATAAGGGCGATGTTATGATCAATCACTGGATCTGGGACAGAGATAGCAAATTTCCCATGGGAAGGATTCGATATGTTACTGACCTTTGGGAACGAAGACTTTCCACAAGGTTTGATACCAAAAAGCGATGACCACAAGCGCGGCTTGGGAGATGACTCATGTTTGTTCCCCTAATTCACTGGTCCGGGCCCCGCATGTGAAACTGGCCCTCCGCTTGAATCCTTGGCTTCCCAACCCCTAGTGGGTCACCCGATTCCAAAGCGCCCTCCTGTCCATCAGGTGGCCTACTTTCGCCTGCTTCAGCCTGTGCTCCCCACTTTCCTTCTGCAATCGGGCCCGCAGAGCCAACGCCCGTTCTCCCGCCTAAAGCCGAATTCAAATTCATCTCTATAGCGAAAATGGATTCATCATGCATGCAAACAAATGAAATGTTATCATAGCTTTTAACCTGCTTTGGGGGCCATGTGAAACCACTTCTAATTCTTGCAACGCATGATGATGCTTATTTACAAACAAACAAACAACTTTATCAGTGTTCGTAGAACCGTCCAAACCTGAAGTTTTTAAGCATTGTCAAGATTGTGAAGCACCGACCATGTATTTAAGGGAACTATTTTCTGGGTCTAAAAAAAACCTAGTCGTTTGTTGTGCACAATTTATTTAATTGGTAGGCAATTGCTTTGTTTTGTTGGATGCTACTAATCTAAGGCCCATTATGCGTTGATTCAAAATTTTGGCATTAAATATCTGAGAGAGATTAGAATTATATGATATTAAATAAATACCATCTGCAAAATCATTAAGCGGGTGCAAAGGTACTACTAGAAGAGGAAGGAACTTAAAAGTTCAAAACACATTTTTAATCTAAATTTAGCTCGACTTATCTTTATTGCATGCAGCACAAATGGATGCTTATTCAATCAAAACATGACCTGATACAATAACCAGTAGTAAATGGCCTGAACGATTATTTCAGAAACCATCTGGTTTACAATTGTTTGACATTGTAGTCAAGGTGAAGCTCAATTACAGCAATCATATGCAAAACATCAATCCATTTAGTTGAGATTTAATATTCGAGAGAACATGTTTAAATTATATTTTATTTAAAAAGTGAATAGAACTAATGACCACCCTTTCAAAATCTTCAGCCTACTCTGACACTTGCTTTTCGGAATTTGTTCCTTATAAACCTTCTTTCATCCAGCAAGCTTGGCCTAGTTGATGGTAGGCGATTCTTACCACCAAAAGGTCCTAGGTAGCCCATAAATTCAGTAATAAAAGTCAAATAAAATTGCTTGATAAAAAGATGACCCCGTTTTCTGCTAAACAATACTGGAAAGCAAATTATTTGGTGTGTTTGCTCTGGCATTGCTCAATTGATCAACAGCACTGCCACACTCAAACACTGCTGCAGCCCCCATCCCAGTCCCTGAAAAGCATTTGTATCACAATAAAGCGTGAATTATATATGAAAATAATGAATTTTCCTTCTAAATGTACAACAATAGAAGACAAATAGCAACTGCTAGTAAATTAAAACAGGTAGGGAGAATCATGGACATTGCTCTCACCTATACACATGGACACAACTCCAAACCTGCAATCTTTACCCCGGCGCTTCATTTCATGGAGTAATGTTCCAACACACCGAGCCCCTGAAAGCAAAATATGCAAATTAACAATCAAATAAATCCTTTTATTCTGATATGAAATATTTAATGTTTTTGTGGCATGCATCTGTCGTGCAAAATTTCATCATTAGCTTTAAATTAAGTAGGCTTTCTAAGGAAAAGTAAAAGTTTTTGTGCAGAATAAAAAATTCGTAGCACTCGTTGAAATGTACTAAGCATACCAACATTTGAAACTTTTAACTGTCTTAAAATTTTCCTAGATCGCTGAAAATGTAACTTTTTACCTCATCGTTAATATTCAAAACAGTTAATAGCTAGTACAGATTGCAAGTGCAAGAAGCTTGAGACTATTAACATCCAAGCCTTTATAACAACAATAAAAAATGCAGACTCAGCCCACCTGTGACTCCGAGTGGATGACCAAGAGCGATGGCTCCACCATTTACATTCACTTTTTCTGAATCTAGGTCCAATTTCTTACAGCAGTACATGTATTGCGATGCAAATGCCTAGCATAGAAAATATATAAATATTAAATTAGAAATCATTGAAGAAAAACATGACAACAAGTTTTAAGTATTCTTGATTTGTAGTCAAAATTCAATAACAAGAAAACCCACGAAACGAAGCAAACATTTAGCTACTCTTGTTGGATAAATATTTCATGCTTAATTGAACAAACCTCCTTTCTGACAACAGTGCCGCTATGCAGATGTTCTTATTCTTAACAATGTATTAGTATAAATGTTTCTCGGTTATTCATGTACTTCGATTTTAATTTCAAATCAATAAGTATGTTAACACTTGACCAATGCATAGAAACAATAGGGTTCTGTAAACTAGTTCGAATCCAACGGACACCAATAACAAACATGGCAGAGGCTGTTAGCAGTACAGAATACTTTTGCATGCAAAGGTGCAAATAAAGTCTTTTATTCCTTCTGAAACAAAGTCTTTCAAAGCTCAATCTCAAATCCATCAAATGAGGGTAGATATTTGGCTTTGAAGATTTCTCAAAGAAAATGAGTGGTTGCTCTGTTCACTTTGGATGATTTAAATTCCTGTAAGGGTTGTTGTATGCAGGCATATGTGGATTCCCTACTAAATTTAAACTGGAGATCCTATCTACATTTCTAGTCAAGTGTCCAGATTCTGATTTCAGAATCCATTTTTACATTAAGAATGTAAGTGCACTTGATTTGCAGTGTTCTAGGAATACTCCAAGAATGCTCTGTTCTATTACAAACTGAGTTGTTAGAATGTTTAACGATATGGATTATAAGCATGAAATATCATTAGATGGGATATGTACTTCGAGTTTTGTACAAATATTGATACAGAACTATGATTTAAAATAAGACAAAAGTAAAAGCAATTCTTAGAATCCGATATATAAGATATGCTGAGTATGGAAACCTTAAAAAACTAATAATCAAAGAAACAAATTTGAAGTAAGAATTGACATATACGCCTGAATCATAAGGGGAAGAAAGCCTTAAAAGTATCTTTCTGGAGATATAAAAACGACCATAAGCCTTAAAAGTATCTTTCCAGAGATATAAAAAATGACCACAAAGGAAACATAGTCGGTTTTAAATATCATTTTACTAAATTTTGCACCAAACTGTTTTTTGCAGATAATAGTAGAGGAGGTTATATAAGGCCCCCTACCCAAGAAAACTAGATTTAGAAAACATCCTTAACTGAAACAAACACACAAATTCCTAACTGAAAGGGGCATCAACAAACTTAGAAGGGTGAAGGCCAATACATCCAGGCCCACAACACTGTGTCATCAAACAGACAATAAGAGACAAAAAAAACACAGCCAACATACAAATTCAAGGACCCCGTCCACCAGCACCAAGAGCATCCAACAGAGAACCATGACCTTCAGCCTCCAGCTTGACTCTTCCATCCCATCCTTTCACAGCCACCATCACCACCTGACACAGCACTGCCAGAATATTGCCACCTTGAGCATCAAGATCCAGAAACTTAAACCCATGAAAAAGCTCTGTACACGGCTCCACCTATTACAGTATCCACCCTCCATAGAAGGAAGCATGAAAGCACTGATAACCACCTCAAGAAAAGTTCACTTACAGTTCACCTCCTAAATCTCTTCTTTTAACCCAGGCAAATCCAAATTGAAGCTCTAAACGTCCACATTCCCAGCCATGCCACCAAACCACCCAGCTGCTTTCCGAAAAACTATCCTCCAACTTAACCAATAGCAGGAACAACAACAAATCCTCAACTGTGGACTGCAGCTCCACACCAGGGATCACAGCTTGCACTCCAATAACAACAGAACCTCAAATGTGGAGTGTGGAGCTGCAGTCCACAGTTGAGGATTTGCTGTTGTTCCTGCCGTTGCTTAAGTTGGATCATAGTGTTTCAGAAATCAGCATGGATGGATTAGCCATGGCTGCAAATATGATGTTAAGATATTCTGCAACTACCTCAGGAAAGTGGTGAAATACCTCGTTGTTTTGCACTAAAATGGAGAGTCATTCTCTGGTAAAATGGAAACCCTAGAACAAGCCAACCCAGCATCCACTTGAGTGTCAGGACCTAGAACAATCTTCATTAGATTTATAGAAAAAACATCTGGACATATGAAGATCTTTTGCAGTTCATGATTACAAACCTTCCCCCAATGGAAAGAATTGTCGTCTGCAGCAGAAAAAGGTTTACAATCTAATGCAGAACCTATCTAGGCAACCTCAATCTCATTGTTAGCCAAAAGCCATCCTAAGCCAAAAGCCACACACAGCTACAGCCCTTCCCACCATCATATATGAAGACAATGCAACATATCCCCAAGGATCAAACCACATGCACCACAATGAATGCTAAGCCCACCACTTACAATGTAACAGCCCAAGATATGGACCAATCCTTAATAAACATGATACTTGCCAAAAGCAGCAAACACATAAAACACTCATCAAAGACCAACTACCACTTTTCAAAAGACTCTCAAAGAGGTCTTTCAGCAACAGTAAATTTTTGTAGGCAATCCCTAAGAGACCTTACGGCTACTAACAAGTGACATAGAAGGCATCTGCGCAATACCCAAATTTATTAAATGCCACTGCTCTGTTGCTTTCCCAAAAACAATGAGAAAAGAAAACATCCTCAAAGCCACTACACAAGGGAAGCACCTCTTCAAGAAGGCTATTTAACTTCTACTCCAAACATCCAAACTTTTTGTTTAAATCCATAATAACATAAATAACCATCAACGACAAGCCTCTTACATCCCAGTGACCTTCTAGGAAAAAACCAGCCACTGTCACTCCCCATTCTACTCCGTTTGTTTCTAAATCTACAAAATATTATCCACCTTTAACTAGCAAACCTTCATAATCTCTAACCAGTGCACCAGCTCCCGCAAGGCTAGGATCACCTCTAAAAATGAATCAAATTTCATTTTCGTGATTTGATGTCAATTTGACTACTTACCTATGACCCTTGACTTGGGGACCAAACTGTTGGTGTTTCATACCATCTCAATGTTAGAGGGAATTCTAGGAAGGGTATTAATGGGAGAAATGGGCATGAACGATCATAATGTACTAATGGAATTAATCTGAAGACATAAGATTAAGGCTTGAGAGATTAATCACCTATCTACATTACTTATGTCTAGGATTGGAAGTTGTTTAAATAGAATACAAATAGCACATTAGCCACATAGTTGCACCAGTACCGTATATATGCAAATTTTATGGTCCTGTTTAGTACATAAATGAGGTATCATGCTACATTTGATGCGAACAAACAATACTGAGAGCTGCATCTCAAAGAGCGGCGGTGATCTGGAAAGTGCATATAAGAATGGAACAAATATGATACGATAACAATTTATTAAAAAAATTATCGAATTGAGGTTTTTACTAAAGAGTCATCAACATATCTCAGTCCCAAGCAACAATCTACAGAGCTTGCAAAAATATACCACATACCAAGAAAATTTTGGGATAAAAAAGCTGCCATAATAACTTAAAAATATATTAAAAAGTGCTGATCTCAAGACTCACTTACCTCATTTATCTCATAAAGATCAATGTCATTGATTTGCAGTCCAGCTGCCTTTACTGCTGCTGGTATTGCAACAGCTGGGCCTATTCCCATTACAGCTGGATCACATCCAACTGCTGCAAAACTCCTGCATAAAATCAGATGAAAGTTGAGTAAAGGTTTTATAACCACAAACATAATGGGACTAAATCGAGGATCGGTACCTGAAAACTCCAAGAATCGGTAATCCTTTTGTTACAGCCATTGCCCTCCTCATAAGAAGAACAGCAGCTGCTCCATCGCTAACTTGGCTCGAATTCCCTGCAACAAATTTATACTTTTTAAATATACATTTATAGAAAAGTGCTGAAAGAAGCCATCCTACTAATATACATAAAACACTGCGAACAAGCTGAAACAGAAATATCAAAACCAACTGCTGTACCTGCAGTAGTGCTGCCACCCTTCTTAAAAGCAGGGTTAAGCTTAGAAAGACTAGACATAGATGTATTCGCCCGAATCCCCTCATCTACCGAAATAGTCACAGACGTTTTGGCCCCAGTTTTGGGATCAACAATCTACAAACCAACTCAGAGAACAAGTGACATATAAATTTTTATTATTTTTATAATTTATATCGGAACACCATTAATGAACTACATTATTTCTCCCAAAATATTCATTGGAAACCCAATTCAATTTGACTTGATGTTCTTGTACCTGAGTATGTACCGGAATGATTTCATCTTGAAACCTTCCTGTAGTTGTTGCTGTCTGTGCATTTTTATGAGATCGGACCTGCATCATAAAAATATCCTCAGATGCAAAATAACTTATTTTCATTTATTGTAAGAAGATGTAAATGTAAGGAAAGGGATGTATTGGAGTTGGAAGCAATGTATACAAAATGGGACTAAAACATAAAAAAGATAAGCCTAGAGAAGATACTTACAGCGGCCTCATCTTGTTCCTCTCTTGAAACTCCATATCGTTCAGCCACATTTTCAGAAGTAATACCCATAGGAATCAAGCAATCCCGCGCTTTTTGGTTCATTTGAACCTGTCCCATGATCAAAGTACATTCACAAAAGTTCAATATAGCTGTGTCCAATCAAATAGAAACTACGGCAAAGGTATATAATGAGTTAGAGAATAAGAATACATGGAGTGAAACAACTTGAAAATTAATTTGAAAAATGCGTGCGTACCCTTGGATTATCATTGCGTCTCCAACCTATGGACTGCTCTGACATTAACTCTAACCCTGCCCCAATCCCTGTAGAAGAACAGACACAGTTTGAATTATAAGTAAAAGGAATTGGACTCAAAGCGGGATGGGAAGCTCACGTACACCACTAGATGCTCACCAATGTTGTAGTATCCAGATTTGATAGCAGCAGCAACGTCAGCCACAGCCTGAAGTCCAGAAGAACATTGTCTGTTGACCGTCCTGATAGGCACAGTCTCTGCAGGCAATTGATAATTATGAGCAGACAGGCTTGCTGGCTCAATATCAGGTGAACAGAGATAGCTACAAAAACATAACCAATTGAAATTTATTTGCACCTGGAAATCCTGCAAGGAAAGCAGCCACACGGCACTCCATGGCTCTCTGAGAACCAGGGGCCAGAACTGTTCCAACAACAATGTCACCAACTTCATCTGGTCTGATTCCAGTCTTTTCAACCACAGCCTATAAGCAAATAAATGTACATCATCATTGACAACTCTCAAAGCAGGGCAGTTTTAGCATGTCATACATGAGAAACTGGATTTTGTCTACTTCAGCTCATTATCAGTTGAATACTACCCAGTGATATGTACTCCCACTGTAGGTAGTTTGGAAAAGTTTTGATTCGCTCCCGAACTCGGTCATGGAGATGAACTTTTAACAGTACTAACTTTGAACAATACATGATGTAAATGGAAAGAAATATCCTTGAGGAAATCCACAATATTGGTTTCTCACACCAAATTAGTGTCCAGCTTGTCTTTCACAAGATTTGTGGAAGAGTCGAAAGTTCGAACCCAAAGAGATATAAATCTGGGCAATGTACATGAAGTATAAAAAGACAAAGTTCCCTGTTCTTGAAGGTGATCCCTTATGCCCGTGACTCGCACTGGTATCTCTCTTTCTTAAATGCTTAGAATTGAGAGGAAGAAAACCACTGTTTAACTAACAAAGACTATTAAAAGACAAGTTCCATTGTTCTTAAAGATGATCTCTCTTGGAGTTAGCCTACTCAAAGACGCTTGGATGGTCAGGTGAGCTGTGGGGTATTTGTGGTAATCAAGATACAAAACAGCCTTTCAATACATCTCTTCTTACTCAGCCTTGAAGAATTGAAGTCATTCAAACAGGAACTGGTATTGCCTTCTATACGGCAAATACAGGAGTATGAACAAAAATGTTGAGTCAATTGCTCTAAAGGGCCGGGGCAAAGTTTTATTAGTTAACTGGTAACTGTGCTACCTTTTACGATCTAAAAAACCCTGTTCTAAACTTTGTGTAAATATAAGATAAACTTCTCTTTGCTAGAGCTACATCTGAATTGAATATGGTCCGGTCATCAATAGGGCTCGTACTTCAGACAGCAAATGAGAAATCCTAGATTCTGACTCCTAAGAAATTTGGAAAAAAAAGGAACAGGCTATGATGGGCTATTCACACCATGTCCAAATTAGAAGTAGATGCCATAATCAACAATCTGACACTAAACTTCATGAAAGAAGATGACAACCTTTAAAACAGGCTCGAGCAGATCCTCTGGACGAGCATCCTTGAACCCCCCACGTTTGGCCTTGCATATGGGGGTCCTATATGCCCTGCAAATCGCAATGTAAAAACATATCCTAGCATTAAAATCGCCAGCGATGTTAATTTCTCAATTTTGAGAGCGTTGATTGATACTTACGCCACAATTACAATATCATCACTGAACTCGGGAGTCCGCTCATATGATGCAGCACACAGAGATGAAGACACCTGTTGACACCAGCAACTACTGTGTTATCATCTAATCGAATCAATTCATGAAATGAAATAATGTCACATAAGTGCTAATGCTTTAAGCTGCTAAATTTCAACTTAATCAACTCCTCTAAGTAGTAGTAATTGACATAAACTTATTGATAAAAAATGGGTTGATCAAATTTTACCGATAGAAAATTGACCCATCACTCATACCCATATAAACACATCTCTAAATCCTGCCATGTTTAACTCACCAGGAGATCAGAGGAAGTTCGCGGAGAGCTGCTGAGATGTCCCAACAAAACTTCTTGTCGCATAAACACCTTGTCCATCTCTCTTACAAATGAGGTAATGCTTGAGACTTGGCTTATGAACGGGATGCATCGAAGATGAAATATAAAGAACTGGGCGAGGCATTTTTCCAGTCAAAGTACGAAGCCGTCTCCATTATGATTCGTGAACAGGGTTCGAAGACTTGACCCTCACCGATTGTCCGAAGTCATTCAGGCGTCAAAACAACAGCAATTTTTTCGCTCCGATCTTTCCGATGTTTTAGGCTGCTTTAATATTCTTATTAATGGAAATTAATTGTTAATCTGAATTGTGAAAACTGTAATAATGGTGAAAATTGGAGACCCATATATTTTTTATTACAGGTTTTGTTTTTATTTGAGGACAAACGATGCAGCACCTAGCTGTTCATGTTCTCATAACTTTGTTTTTATTTTAGGAAAAAGGATGTAGTAGCTGTTCATTCTCATAACTGGTCATTAATATATATTAATTAAAAGCATGTGCTAATAACAACTATTTATTTTTGTGCCAATTAGATTTAAAATATTATAGAGGTGTTGTACAATATTATTGGTATTCATAGAACATGTTCTTGGGACATTTGTATATATGAATTGGTCACTCATATATTAGAAGAATATGCACTCGATTCAATTGTACAAATTTTGTGGTGGTCAATGTGATGGTTTAGAAGAATATGCATTGGATTCAATTGTACAAATTTTGTGGCAGTCAACGTGATGGTTAACAAATTCTCATGCATTCAACTTAACTACCCAAAAGTCAAAACAATAGTTATAAGCTCTTAAGTCGCATACAAAGAAACCCAAAAAAATGTCAAATTCTAATGTACCGTTTAATATCTTAGGGACCACGAAGTTAGGGTGGGCAACTACTAGTACCCTCCCCTTAATAAAAAAGTGTGGTGTTTTTATCCAAGTTCAACTCATGTCATTTTTGTATCTTGATTTCACTATGGTTCATCTTTATACATTTGGTTCTAGTATTTTGATCTTTTATTTATTCGTTTAACTCAAATCTACAAGGACAAAATTGACCTTGATAATTTCAATAATTGTGGATTTCTACTTTGAACGTTTATATTTTTAGTTAAAATTTACGTCTCATTGACATTTTCACTAGTTGATTTATGTCTTATGGTGTTGTATTTAAAGATATCTATTTATTCATTTATTTTGAAATATGTAAATTTCTTCGACACGTCTAGAATTCAATTTGCAAAGGGAATAAAAATAACCTTAAAAACACTATCAAAGTAGTATATCAACATACATCGTCCTAAGTCAATTGTATGCTTGGTTGTTGTCTTTCGTCCTTATTTTGAAGTTGTTGAATCAATAAAAAAGAAGGATTTGACTAAGAAGAATTTATGACCCTCATGACTTAGGAGATTCTCTAAAGATGCTTCTAAATGTCGCAAGTCTCGACAAAGATTTAGAATGAGAAAAATCTAGGGAGACAAATTCCACTAGATAGTCTTGATACAAGTTTAACTCTACATATTAATTCACTTCAACAAGTGTGGGCCTAAACTAGAACAATGCACAATTAGTTTACATTTTTTGAGAAAGTAATCTAATAAGACCCCAAAAAGCCAATATTATGACAAATTAGTTCCTAACATCTTTGTTGTACCTTCCACCCACGCCATAGTCTCTCACTTAACTTGTACAAGCCTCTTTCTTATTTTTTTTCCTTTATTGATTTTATGCCCTTGTATTTTTATTTTCCTTAGTCTCTGCTTCTATGATTTCCCTCTCTTTTATTGATTTGGAATCAACATTTCCATTTTTAAAGTGTCTAAAAAGGAAACCTTGATCATTGATTTTCCCTTTTGTGCTTCCTTTTCTCACTTGTGCCATAGATATTGGTTTTTCTCCTTTCTAGACCATTTGGAAGGGAAGACCCCTGATCCCTAAAGCCTCGTCTCCTTCCTCTTACCCTTGTGAACTAGATAAATTTAGAACTTCATAAAACCAATCCCCGACCCCACCTTACATCATTTCATCAAACATTTATGAGGGTAGTTGAAATATTAATGCTACCCTAATAAATAAGTTCTTGAACTTTAAAGCCCTCCCAATTTGTCTTTGTTGTGTCATTTCAAACTTGCCATATTTCGTATTCAAGCTCTGCAACTCAAATCAAGCCTCAACATTTTTAGCAAGAATTGATGGATTCTTCATGCTCATAGCCTTGTCACAAGTTCAAAATCACATGGTTAGTCTTCAATGGGATTCATTGTTCTTCTTGTGCTTATTTTCCATCTAGAGCTTTGGGTAAGTTCCCATCTTCCCTTCTCTCCTTTGTTTTTTGTCTTTTCGTCTAATTTTCTTTTTGTCTCATTTTTATATCATTATTTTTGGGTTTGTTGGGAAATTTTAGCATTGTTGTTTTCGTTCATATTATTTTATCTAGTTCAAGGTCTTGCTTTTTGTTTTGTATTCTATTAATGAATTTGTTGATCAAACCTTGTCCTTCCTTGAAATTTGATTAAGACATATTGATCATTTCAATATCTCATCTTAATCTAGTTTTGAGTGTATCTCTTTCAACTACAATCATTCTTTCAGTGCAAGTGATGGAGGAGCATCTTGGGATGTGTGAACAATTTTATCAACCAAAAATAATTTATGTAATTTTTACAATAGTTTACTTTTAAATATTTTTGTGAATGAATTTGATGTAATAAGGCCTAAATTTTTTTATAAATAATTTGGCCAAGTCCTAAGGTTTAATCTAGCATAAGAGTTTGACACATGTCAGCAACATCCTTTTGACATACCACTTTGGCTATTCGTGGTGGCAGCTACTGGATAGTAAATATCTCAAATTAATACATTTTCTATGTTGAAAGAGCATCTCTTCACATGTGAGCATCCAAGTAATAAGTGACATTGCACATCTTACTACAGATTCTTGTAGAGTTATGGAGTTATCATAGTTGACCAATTTAATTGGTCACTCGAGGAGGTAGTTTATGACAATATTAATAAAGCATCTTGTATTTTATTTATTAATCTATGGAGGCCTCCTTCCTTGGACATGATCTTTGGAGAAAAATTAATTTTGCATTAATAATTTATGTTATTTTTCATGGGTGGAAGTTGAGGTGGACTTTTGCAACATTATGACAACATTTAATGAAAAAAGGGGTGTTATTCATGGCATCACATTTCATAAATTGAATACAAGAGTTGGAGGTTTCAGTGGGACTTGTAGGTTGAAGGATAGAGATTAGAGTGCGATTATAGCTCAAGTGTGGGATGAATTCCTTTTAGTTTCCTCTTACTTATTTTATGAGTTATAATAGGCTGGAGATGTTTATTTGAGGCCCATGTGGTCATGCGATGACAATTTACAACAACTATGTAATTGGGAAGCTAGATTGTAGTAGAAACCTAAGAGGAAGGAGTTAGTTTCTATTGATTGTTCTTGTTTGCATGTGGACTAATTTTATATGAGATTTTCTTTAGATTTTAAGTCAAATCCTTCTTTGATTCTCATATATGGTTGGTGTGGATTTTCACCCTACATCAATTGTATCAAAGCTAGTGTTCCTGAGTGTGTAAGAAGAGTGGAGAACATGAGGCAGTTTGCACTAAGACTTTGTAGTACCCTCCCTTCTGTTGACTTGTGTATGTTCTGTCATTTTTTTTTCCTATCTTAATTGTGAAATGAAAAAATTAAAATAAATAAAGAACAATCTTTATAAATGAAAATATAACAACATCAACATCACTAGAATTAACTAGATTTAACTTTATTATTAAATTAATATTATATTTAATATTAAATATGTTTATTTAACATCATGTTAAATCACTATTGGTTAATATTCATGATTGATATAAATTGACACATGATAAGGATAAGATAATATTTATCATTATTAATGAAGTTAATTGGGGGGTACTTTATCTCTTCCTTCCATTCGTATATGAGGCCTTCTTATCATGACGCTTTCCCTTGGGTATTTTGTTTAGTGTCGTTTCTCCTCACTTTTTAACCTTCGTTGTGTGTGGTGGAGGTGTTCTTTTGTGCGCTATTCCTTTCTTTGATCAAATCTCCTTGCTGTGAGTCCGAGCACCAATTACATGCGATCAAAATTTACATGTTGTCTTAGCTAGTTAGATATAATATATTGTTTGGTTATAAACAAATTTTGCATTTACTTTTCTTCTTGTTTAAATATATAGTTTTATAGATTTATTATTAATAGATTACTAGTTTATCTTTGAAAATAATTTGTACAACTTAGCTAAAGTTGTTTAGAGAGTATTGTAATTAGATTGTTTAAAATGATAATAATATCAATTTAGAAATTTATTGATGTTTAATATAGCTCTTACGTATTTTTTTATTAAGGCATTATTTGAAATAATTTAAGTTTACATAAAATAAAATTTGAGAATAATGTTTTGAAGCATCTACTTTTAGTTTAATTTAGATTTAGGGGATTATTACATAAGCTTGCTAGCATAAGTATAATATACAATTGTTAATTTGATTGACATGGTCATATTAGGAACAAACTTGCTAGAAGACTAAAGAACATTGAATATTTAACACCTAAAAGACTAGACCTCCTAAATTTAAGTCAGGTGCAATTCAATAGTATTCATTTGGATAGTCCTTCTTAAACTAAAATAATTTTAATGGATTGTTAACTTTATATAATTCCTTTTTATAAGATAGTAATGTTTTGTTAATATAATTTAATGTGTATTCCATTACTCTTTTAGTTAAAATTAGATATATAAAATATATATGTTGTAAGACTATCAAAATGTGTGGATTACAAATCAATTATGTCAATGTTAATTGTGCTTGTGAGTTTTTATTTAGTGCCATGATCAGGTAGTTTTCTCATGCGACATTGTTTGTTCATATTTGTTGGCCAAGATGATTTTAGCATTTTTGTCTTGAAAGTTAGTGTTGGGAGTCAAGTTATTAATTACCAAAGGCTTGGGGAATTGTTGTGATGTATTTATCTTTGTCTGTAAGTTTGCATTTTTGTGGTTGTCTTTCAAATGATGAGTAT
>MU224027.1:1852986-1881009 GCA_018584345.1 Thuja plicata | reverse complement strand
GAGGAGTTTTACAATGATTATGTGTTTGAAAGTAGTTAAGATGAAGGTTCCCTAGCCAGGAAATTTATAATTTGTTAGAGAATATAGATGATGAATCTCAAGATTATTATTCTGATGTTGATTTGAATGATAAATTTTGGTTTGCAATAGATATCAATATGGATTTTGGAAGGAATAAAAATAGTGACATATCATGTTGAAGAAAAAATTGAAGTTTTAGTTGTGAACGTAAGTAGGGTAAAATTCTAGAAGAATGTGTATATGACAAGGTTGCAAAAGAAGATACTAGTGAATCATATTTTACTCAATTTGAGAATGATGATGATTTTCATGTTATGGGTGAGCTAGTTCAAGAGGATTTTTTTAGTGATGTATGACATGTAGAGAAGGTTGTGTATGGTATTGTAGAGTTTGGTGCAAGTGCATATTAGTGGAGGCGGATGAACTATGATGGGTTAAATCCCACAAGATTGGAGGAGATTGGAGGAGGTGGATGGTTTATGGTGGAATTGTCCCCATTTAAGAGGTTGAGTGTAAAGCTAAGTTGTCATTGAATAATTCTTGTTCATGCTAGGTGTTTGAAGAGGAGAAAGAATAAATTATTAAAGATATTGATTTCAGTGATAGAGTTTGCTTTGAATTGCTTGCAATATGAAAGGGTGATAATGCCACTTAACTTTATTTTGTGAATCCATGTTCATGAAAAATTTCCTACCTTAGGTGTCTAATGTAGGAGCATCTTAGGATGTGAGAGAAATCTTGCATCAACCAAAACTAGTTCATGTAATTTTTACAATAGTTTATTTTTAAATAGTTTTGTAAATAAATTTAATGTAATAAGGCCTAATTTTTTTGATAAATCATTTGGTTAATTCCTAAGGTTTAATCTACCATAGAATTTTGACATGTGTTGGCAACATTTTCTTGGCATATTCTTGAAATATTTCACTTTGGCTATTAGTGCTAGTGGTTATTAGATAGAAATATTTCAAAATATTACATTTTTAATGTTTAAAGAGCATTTTTTCACATATGGGTGTCCAAGTGAAAAGCAACAAATGCATATCTTACTACAGATTCTTGTAGATTTATGGAGTTGTCCTAGTTGACCAATTTTATTATCTATTAGAGGAGGTGTATTATGATAATATTTATGAATCATCTTTTAGTTTATTTATTATTCTAAGGTGGCATCCTTATTTGGACATTATATTTGGATAAATTTGATTTTTCATTAATAATTAATGTTATTTTTCATTTGTAGAAGTAAAGGTGCACTTGTGTATCACTATGAATTCATTCAATGCAAAAAGGGGAGTTATTCATGGCATTGTATTTCATAAATTGAAGATGGGAGTTGAAGGAGTCATTTTTACTTGCAGGTTGAAGGATAGAGATTAGAGTTTAGTTGTAGCTCAAGTGGGGATGAATTCCTTGTAGTTTTCTCTAGCTTATTTTATTTATTTATATTAGATTGGAGATATTTATGTGAGGCCCATGTGGTTAAGTGATAGCAATTCACAATAACTATGTAATTGGGAAGCTGGATTGTAGTAGAAACCTATGATGAAGGAATTAGTTTCTATTGATTATTCTTGTTCACATGTTGACTGATTTTATATTAAATTTGTTTTTGGTTTTGAGTCAAATCCTTATTTGATTTGCATATATCATTTTCCTAGATCTTGACCTTACATCAATAAGTAATGTGAAATTCATTATTTTGACCTTTGTGGAATAAAATTTGTTGATTATCCTGGATATCAATGATCAACCTAACCCTTTAAGACCATTGCATATCATATGAAACCAATCAAAATGACCCACCTTGAACCTTGTAAGTCACCTCATGAAATATTCATTGGAAATCATTGAGCTTCACTCATCGTACTTGAGCATTTAAAGTATTCAAAACCTAAAGAAACTAGATAAAAATAATCCTTGATGACCATCACAAAGTTCCTTAACAAAATATCCAAGTCAAACAAAGTTGAAAATCACCCTTCAATGTTCCACTTTAAAAACTAACATTTGAGTCGTAAAATGAGAAAATAAAACCTTTAATCCTTGATGCTGAAGAAGGTGTCTTCAAAATCAATTATCAGTAATGATCCATCAGTGATTTTCCTTCACAAATATTGAATTCCATTATTACAAAAGATAATAGGTTGTGTTGACCACTAATCCCCAACACAATATGATGAACTTAGCCAAGATAAAAGCCATCAACCATTATCATTCTGGTTAATTATTTATCTTTGGATCTGAAAATGCTTAATCATTATATTTGATAACCAAACCTTGACACTCTCTCAAAATATAGATCTTATTTTTGGATGAACATTACTTCGTACCTACCTTAAAGATAAAGTAAACAAAGTATCACTCATCCTCTCAAGACTAAGGCAATTTTTGGACCACGAGCCTTGGGGCTATCAAGGATTTAAAATTAAAGGTTTGGAAAAATAAAGAATTAATAATTTTGATTCCCAATTCCCATTCCTAAGCTACAATAGAAAATAATTTAGTTCTAACATTGGAGGACATCAAAGATAACTAGATTATACAACATTGATTAATATTTTTGATATACTTTAATGATTAACATTATTTATTGTTACATATAGTTATTAATAAAATGGTTGAGACTATGGTCGATTTGCATATAGGTATTTGATTATGCATTAATCTGTTTAAAAATTAGATGTTATTTCCAAGCTAAATTGAAATGATGATTATAGACACCTACATTTAATCACCATTAATTGATCAAATTTATCATCTTTATTGATCCATCGTCACCATCTCAATAATTAATTAATTTAAAATTAATAGATTATTTAGACCTTTATTTTTTTGTCTCCTACACAAATTAATTTAATTAATTTACCTAGTTCCTTCCCCTTTTTTGACCTTCTATCTATTTTAATTAAATAAAAACCATGTTTATTTTAGTGAGTTCCCCATCAATCTCTGCTTCCATTTTGATTCTAAATTGATTCAAAATTAGCCTTTTCATCACCCACTTGCATCCTCCTAGCTTGTCACTTGCACTCCTAATCTTCTTCATTAACCTAAATTACCCTCTAATCATTTGTACATTCTTAATCCCATTGGATTAGGGAGAAAGTCAACTTATGCCTTAAATGGCAAAACCACTTACCCTAACTTGTCCTCCAAGACTTATAAGTTATCTCCTTTTGGAGGAGTGCCCCACATAGGTCCCCATCCCCTTTTTCCTCTCCAAGGAATTAAAAAATTTATTTATTCTATTTTCTCATGTACCTTGGAGTGTGATGACAATAAATACCTTTATATCATATATCCTCCACACTCTAAAGTATGCTCACTTTCAACTACCTTGTCCTCTCCTCTTCTCCTAGGTTGACACTTGTCAACCTCTCATGAGAGGTGAGAACCAAATGGATCTCCACCCTTGATCCTATCCCTCTTATCTTAGCCCTTAATCCTCATTCTCTCCACACTTTGCCAAAATTCATCTCAAGCCTTCATTATGCAACTAAAATCCATAAAATTCAACTTTGAGAAAATTTGAGGACCGTTATGCTGATAAATTTGTGAGCACGCATTGAATCTATCATTACAGTGAAAATAATTGCATCAAGGGGATCATTATGCTTGATTTCTTAGGTTAATTGTATTGGCTTGATCTCACCTTGTTCCTACTCTTGAGTATTTCTTTGATTTATATTTTTGTGTTATTTTCTTAGTATTTTAGTCTATTTTGAAAGCATGTTTCATTGCACACATTATGGAATTCCCATTGGGACCAATTCCATGGGTTCATTTTAACATTTTTGTTAGTCTCTAGTAATTTAACATTAATGTGTTGTGGTTTAGTAGAATCATTCACAATCTAATGCACTTGTGCATATATTGGCGAGCTTACAAATAGATTCCCAAACCTGCCACTTTAATAGTTTGACAGGTCCACTTCATCAATCAGTGACATTTATTTCTAATTCAAAAAAATCATTAAATTGTGAAAATCATGTTTAACAATATACTTTGGTGGACTTGTCACACTTGCTACATTTAGGGGGTACTCATAATCTAGCAGGGTGGTATATTTAGCCTGAGATAACTTTTGACTTTAGCAAGTCCATCAAATTTGTACTTTAATAGATGTGCTTTGTATTTTAGTGGGTTTGAAAGATATTTTATTGGCCTCATGCTATATTTTGGTGGAGCCATGATATTCTGGTGGGATTATTTTGTCCTTTGGTAGGTTTTGTTTTTACTACCAATTCATTGACCATTATTGTATATTTTAAATTTAACACCAATCTACTAACTCATCTTGTCATGTGATCAAACTAAGGTTTTTTTACAACTGTTTATCAAAGAAAAATAAAACCAAAATACTAATTCATTTATCGTAGGATGTAGACAAAGGCACTATTTTTTCCACTAAATTATAGGCATTTGAATTTCTATACTAAACTGTTAATTTATGATTGTTCTATGTGTTTTGGGTTAGTGTGTTTGGTGTATGTTCTACCCTTGCACACCCATGTGAGTATGGGTATAAAAAATCATGCACTAATTCAAGTCTTATTGTGTAATCCTATGGGTGCTAGTTTTGCATGTATGCTTTGTCCTTGCATGATCCTATGAGCTTGGACATAAAAAATACCTACAACATTTTCTTCCTTTAGAAAGTGTGTTTGTGGATATTTCCCCCTAAAGTATGAACTCAACCACATGCACTACTAGGGTATATAAAGGTGTCATATTGAAAGTTGTAGCTCAATCCACTCTCGCCGCGTCTTTCAAAAGTTCCCAAAACTTGGGTAATACCAATATAGTTGTGCAGGGTTGGTATGAATGGCTTGATTGACATTCCCAACCCATGTTTTTGATGGTTTGGTGTTTATATGTGTACCTCATGTACCCTACTATCTAAGAGGGAATGAGCTTCAAGGTTCTTCCATTGAGGTTTGTTGATTGGTTCATGGCTCATTGGATGTATTTTCTATCTTCAAAATACCTTCATTTTAGTTTCATGGTGGATGATCATCATTGTATCTTGCATCATATGATGTATTATGGATCTTGACTTTATGTACTCTCTATTATATTAAACATAAATGTATTATAAACATGTATTGATACCTTATTGATATGTAATGTGTAGTGTACATGTATTGTTATTGAATGAGCACATATATATTTGTGGTTTAAATATGATTAGTTAATGTTTTAATCTTGAATATTAATTTATCATTGTTATAATGATATAATTATATGTTTATGCATTTCTTAGTAGCGACATCACAGAACCTTAAAAGACATGGTGTAATGATTTTATGAATTTCGTTTATACATGTTAGTTGGGTATTGTATCATTTAGTTGATTATTATTATGTATATAATTATGTTAAATGTAATCATTAATGTAAAAAAATGTTGCATGTTCTTTGCTAAAATTATTTTGTCTTGTCAAGTTCCCTAGCTGGTCATTACAGACTTGAGGGTGTAGTATGTTTGATTTTGTTGCATATGTATGTGCAATTTGTAAGATTGTCTACTTAGAGGATTTTTTTGGAAGAAGTTTCTAAGTTTGTAAGTAAATTGTTGAATGTGAGGTAATTTGAAATAGAAATGAAAGTGTTGATAAGAGGATTTGTGTTTAATCTTTGTGATGTCTTGAGTATGGAAAAGAGAAAGAAGAAAAGGACTTTTGTCATTGCATGGATTCTTAGGGTTTCTAGACTTCAAAAAATCAAAGAGAAAAATTGGAAAACAAGAGAGAGAGAGAGAGAGAGAGAGAGAGAGAGAGAGAGAGAGAGAGAGAGAGAGAGAGAGAGAGAGAGGTGCTGCTAATTCTATTTATCTTTATAATAAAATGTAGGAAATAAAGAATATGCAACAAATTATCATGCATGTGGCACATAAGAAGACGAAGAGGACGAGTCTAAAGAAATTGATGATCCTGAAGCTGAAGAATGTCTATTAGAAGACATGGAGAATGATGTTACAAAGATTGCAGAAATGAAAGAGAGTTCTTTAAAGGATACAATTGAAATTGAAAAGGATGATTTACTACTTCATATGAAATAAAAATAAAATAAACTTATTGGAGGTGGAGCAAAAGTTGCAGTAAAAGTTAATGAGGTTAAGTGCAATTTTAATATTTTCTTTGATGAGAATAAGAATGTAGAAATGGAGAAAGTTGTTGTAGTAATAAATCATTTTGAGAAGGAAAAAAATGAAGAACAAGATAGGGAGGTTGAGGAGTTTTCCAATGATTATGTGTTTGAAAGTAGTTAAGATGAAGGTTCCCTAGCGAGGGAAATTGATAATTTGTTAGAGAATAGAGATGATGAATCTCAAGATTATTGTTCTAATGTTATTTTGAATGATAAATTTCGGTTTGAAATAGATATCAATATAGATTTTGGAAGGAATAAAAATAGTGGCATATCATGTTGAAGAAAAAATTGAAGTTTTAGTTGTGAATGTAACTAGGGTAAAATTTAAGAAGGATTTGTATATGACGAGGTTGCAAAAGAAGATAATAGTGAATTATATTTTACTGAATTTGAGAATGATGATTATTTTCATGTTATGGGTGAGCTAGTTCAAGAGGATTTTTTTAGTGATGTATGCCATGTAGAGAAGGTTGTGTATGGTATTGTAGAGTTTGGTGCAAGTGCATATTGGTGGAGGTGGATGAACTATGGTGGGTTAAATCCCACAAGACTGGAGGAGAATTTGAGATACAGTTGGAGGAGCTGGATGGTTTATGGTGGAATTGTCCCCATTTAAGAGGTTGAGTGTAAAGATAAGTTGTCACTGAAGAATTCTTTTTCATGATAGGTGTTTGAAGAGGAGAAAGAAGAAATTATTAAAGATACCGATTTTAGTGATAGAGTTTGCTTCAAATTGCTTGCAATGTGAAAGGGTGATAATGCCACTTAAATTTATTTTGTGAAGCCATGTTCATGAAAAATTTCCTACCTTGGTTGTCTAATGTAGGAGCATCTTAGGATGTGAGAGAAATCTTGCATCAACCAAAAATAGTTCATGTAATTTTTACAATAGTTTTGTAAATAAATTTGATGTAATAAGGCCTAAATTTTTTGATAAATCATTTGGTCATGTCCTAAGGTTTAATCTACCATAGGCGTTTGAAACATGTTGGCAACATTTTATTGGCATATTCATGAAATATTTAACTTTGGTTATTAGTGCTAGTGGTTATTAGATAGAAATATTTCAAAATATTACATTTTTTATGTTTAAAGAGAATGTTTCCACATATGGGTGTCCAACTGAAAATCAACAAATGCATATCTTACTACAGATTCTTGTGGATTTATGGAGTTGTCTTGGTTGACCAATTTTATTGGCTATTAGAGGAGGTGTATTATGACAATATTTATGAATAATCTTTTAGTTTATTTATTATTCTAAGGTGGCATCCTTATTTCATTAATAATTAATGTTATTTTTCATTGGTAGAAGTAAAGGTGCACTTGTTTAGCATTATGAATGCATTCAATGCAAAAAGGGGAGTTATTCATGGCATTTTATTTCATAAATTGAAGATGGGAGTTGAAGGAGTCAGGTTTACTTGCAGTTTGAAGAATAGAGATTAGAGTGTAGTTGCAGCTCAAGTGGGGATGAACTCCTTGTAGTTTTCTCTTGCTTATTTTATTTATTTATGTTAGATTGGAGATGTTTATGTCAGGCCCATGTGGTTAATTGATGTAAATTTACAATAACTATGTAATTGAGAAGCTAGATTGTAGTAGAAAAATATGAGGAAGGAATTAGTTTCTATTGATTATTCTTGTGATGAACTATAACTGATTGAATGTTTGAAGATGGCAAAGTTGATGATCACTGAGATGTAGAAAGTTAATGCAAGACATTAAATCACTTAATGTATTATATTATCATTGATGCCAACTTAATACGATATGATTGCTCATATGTTAGAGATAACTAAGAGGGGGGGGAAGTGAATCAGTGGCCTCAAAAATATTCCAATAATTCAACCCAAAAACTTAGTACCACACTATTAAGCCTCTAGTTATCTTCAATCCTACAAGATGTATGCCTTCAAATAAACTTATCAAATAACTACTGCTCAGAGTTCACTATTAAACCTTATTCTTAATGTTTACCGATTAGTAGTCTTTCATTTACCGAAAAAAGTAAATTGATTATTGTATACCAATCAATCCAGATTAGTTATGTGTAATGCAAAACACTAAAGTAAGGACTCATAAACACATTGAAACATGGATTTTTAACCTGGAAACCATGTTAAGGGAAAAACCACTTGGGACCGGTAACCCAAAATTTTCACTCTTCTGAAGTGAGCTCGGTGAAGAGCCAACCCTATTAAAGGTTACAAACACATTGTTAGGTGTGATCTTGTTTGAGGATTTAAATAGAATAGTTTGTCACTTCATATCGGTCATCTCTATGGTACCTTCTATGACTAAACCCTGGTTTGTCAAATGGTATCTGGAATCTCATGCTATCTTCATGGTCAAACTTTTTGATACTCCTTGAGATGTATATCAATATAGAAAGGATTGTTAAGTCCTTCTCGGTTAAGAGACTTTCTAAATCAATGGTTAAACTGAAATAGTAAATGTTCTGTTCACACATACAACTTAGACTTACAGATTTTTCAGATCTATTGTAAGCTTATTATATCTTTTTGGTCAATGTATCTTTTCACTACCTTTCCTCCACTTATTTTTTCTTGGTGATGCTATGCTTCTCTATTGCTCGGTGTCTGCAAAAACCTTTAGCTCTTTCCTCAGTGTGATTGATCAGGACTATATGAAGTTGTTCTTCATCAGTTTCTCTCCAGCATCCTTCTTCTCTATTCACTCCCCTAATTCATAATGAACTAGATTGTCTCTTTATAGACATGATATCATTGTTTCTCACTTCTTGATTTTCTTGTTCTTGGCATGATCTGCAATCTTAGCCAATATTGCTTTAAAGCTTCACTTAAGTTTTATCCCATAGATTTCTCCTTGACAACTGGATAAAACAACTTTAAATCTTTTACATATCTCTAGCTTTAACTTGTCGATGAAATAAAAGTTAACAACTAGTTAAGTCTATCTTTAGCTCTGCCAACTAAGTATTTTTCAATTCTAAACTTCAGTTAATTTTGGTGTTTAACTCTTTTGTAGCTTCGGTCAACACTTTAGTTCTCCTTGGGCTTCTCTGTCGGTGTTGTCTGTCCGTCGGGTAATATTGTAATTCTGGCCGTCGGTAATGCTTGTGATTCTGCTTGTCGGTAATGCTTGTCAATTTTATTGCTCAGGCATCACTGTGACTTTTCTCTCGGGTTTCTCTATATGTCGGGTTCCACTAGTCATCGGTGTTTGTTGTCACTTAGTGAATGCTGATCTATTATGCATTATTGAAAGCATAATCTTTATCTCTCTGATTCTCTGAAGTTTTTTGACACTTTGTATATAATTGATCAGATTATATCAAGTTGACATCAATGACAATACAATCCATTAACTGATTTAATGTCTTGCATTATATTTCTGCATTTTGGTGATCAACTTAACATCTTCAAAAATTCAATCAGTTATATGTCATCAATCTCTCCCTTTGGCATTGATGGCAACACACTACATTATCACACTATATTATTACTAATACAATATGAAATATAATAGTTGAAGTTCATCAATCTCTCCCTCTATAACAAATACAAATGTCTAGCTCTCAGTAAGCTCATATAGCTTAGATTTGTTTCTTGCAGAGTGTCTTCTTCAATCTTTAATCCCTTTACTGGATAGATGTAGTAGTTTATGTCTTTGTTCCTGATATGTGCTCTGCCTTGACTATTCCTCTCCTTGATCATCTCTTTTTCCTTTGACAACAATCTCCCCCTTAGTATGTACTCTCTCCCTTTTGTTACTTCTCTCCCTTTGATGGATATTTCATTTGTAATCTCTCCCTTTGGATAATGAGATAATCTCTCCATGGATAATGAGTAGATAATGATATAATCTCTTCCTGATAATGAGATAATCTATCCCTTTGAAAATAATGCCAAACAATTCTTCCATATCATCTTCCATCCCTTTTTATAATATACTCCTTGAATTTCCCTATCCATCAACAATATAGTGACTCTGGTGTTCAGTGTAGATATGTACCTTGCTGTGTACAAATGTATCATTGCAGTCCATCTCGGTGCTTTTATCAACATGAATGATCTTATGATTGTGTGTAGGATGATGTAGCCTCCTAGTCAGCTTATTGAAAGATAGACAGGGGTTGGACCCCTAGTCTCTTTCTTAGGAACTCAAATGTATCTTTTGGTAATAGCTTGGTAAAGATGTCAGCTAATTGTTCCTTGGATTGAACATATTCCAACATCACCTCTTTTGCTTGCACTTGTTCTCTTAAATAGTGATACTTGATAGAAATATGCTTGGTCTTAGCATGCATGATTGGATTCTTAGAAATGTTAATTGCACTGATATTATCACAATAGATAATCACTGGCTCAAGAATCTTCATATTCATACCTTCCAACAAGTGTTTGATCCATGCAATATTAGAGAAATTTGCAGTAGCATCTACATATTCTTCTTCTATAGTAGACTGAGAGATGCATCCTTGCTTCTTGCTAATCCATGTGACAAGTTTGTAACCCATGAAGACTGATCCTCCAGTTGTGCTCTTTCGGTCATCTATGTTTCCAGCCTAATCAACATCTGTATAGACTTAAATCTTAAATTTTCCTTCTCTTTTATACCATAATCCATAGTCCTCGGTGTTCTTTAGATATCTCAAAATTATCTTGACAGCAGTCATATGTGATTCTTTGGGGTTAGCAGAGAATCTTGCAACTATTCCAACTGCATGTGCAATATTTGGTCTAGTATGAATAACATACATTAGTTTTCCAATCATTGATCTATACAAGGTCTGATTTACCTGATTTGATTTGTTTTATTTTGTCATCTTACATCTGGTTTCCATATGTGTTCTAACTGGTTTAGAATCTTCCATCTTGAATATCTTTAGCACTTCCTTGATGTATTTGGACTGAGTGATATATATGTATGCATCTTGTTGAAGAATCTATAGACCAAGAAAGAATTTGATCTCCCCAAACATAGACATTTCAAATTCTTTTCTCATTTCATTAGAAAAGGATTTACATAGCATTTCATTTCCCCCCAAAATTATATCATCAACAAATATCTCAGCAATCAGAATATTACCATCGGTATCTTCTTTTATGTATAGATTGCTATTTTCACTTGTTCTTACAAATTTAATGCTTATGAGATAGGAGTGAATTATTTCATACCAGGGTCTAGGTGCTTGTTTCAATCCATACAAGGGTTTATGTAGTCTACATAACATGTTTCTCTTGTTTGGATCAACAAACCCTTCTGGTTGTTTAGTGTATACCTCTTCTTCTAGTATTCCATTTAGTAATGCAGATTTGACATCCATATGGTATACCTTGAATCCCTTGAATGTAGCATAAGAAAGTAATATTATTACTCCTTCTAGTCTAGAAATAGGTGCAAAGGTTTCACCATAATCAATACCTTCCTCTTGTGCATACCCCTTGCATACTAATCTTCCTTTTTTCCTTGTGACTTCTCCATTCTCATTCAGCTTGTTTTTGAATATCCATTTGGTACCGATAACATTCTTGTCATCTGGTCTTGGTACTAGTGTCCATGTATTGTTCTTCTCAATCTGTTCTATTTCTTCATTCATAGCACTGACCCATTCTTCATTTTCAAGTGCAGTATTAACAAATTTAGGCTCAAAATCACAAAGTAAACATTTAGTTTTTAGTGACTTACTTCTTGTTCTCATTCCAGCCTTCTTGTCTCCTATGATCTGATTCTATGGATGATGTCTTCTAACATACTTGGAAAGTTTTGGTTCAGCTCTTTGTCCATCATTTTGATCATCATCTTGACCTTCATTCTGATCTTCAACGCTCGGAACATCATTTTGAGGATTTTCTTGATTTTTGGTAATTGCAACCTGATGCTCGAGTGCAATGTTCTATTGCTCAAGAGTGATACACTATTGCTTGGGTAGAGTATCAAGTTTTTCATTGTAAAAAAACCCATTGTAGTCTTCTGGTTCTTTTTTGCTTTCTTTATCATTCTTTTCTACACATTCATCTATTCTTACATTTGCACTTTCAGTGATCTTGTTAGAGGACTTGTTAGGCATTCATAAGCCTTGCTTTTGGTGGAATACCCTAGAAAGATACCATCATCACTTTTGGAGTCAAGCTTTCCATTTATTTCATCTTTCGAAATATAACATTGACTACCAAAGATTCTAAAGTAGCTTACATTGGATGTGTAGCCATACCAAAGCTCACAGGGTGTCTATTTTGTGTCCTTCTTCAATTGTACTATGTTCAATGTGTAGACAACAGTACTGACAGCTTCCCTCCAGAAATTTTGAGTTATGCTTTTTGCAATCATCAATTTTCTTGCACAATCAACAATTGATATGTTTCTCCTTTCAACAATTCCATTTTGCTGTGGTGTTCTTGGTGCAAAAACCTATCTTTTAATTCTATGCTCATTACAATATTTAGCGAATTCATCAAAAATAAATTATCCTCCTCTATCTGATATTAAGAATTTCAATTCTGTACCACTTTGTTTTTCTACCATATCCTTATACCATTTAAACATCTTGAAATATGCTTCTGATTTATCTTTTAAGAACATAACTGTCATCATTCTAGAGTAATCATCAACAAAGAGAATGAAATACCTATCTCCATAGTAAAACTTTGTCCTCATAGGTCCACATAAATCAGTATAGACTAATTCTAAAATATCATTAGATGTATGGGATTTACTCTTGAAACTATACTTTGTCATCTTACCTTTTTGACCATTTTTGCACATGATATGCTCGGGCTTTGACATGCTCGGTAAGCCTCTTACTCTTCTTTTATTGCTTCTCTTTATCATGTTGTCAAAATTCACATGACATGATCTCTTATGCCACAACCATATGTCTTTGTTTCTACCCATTAAACAAGTGGTGTTAATGTCATCAAGATAGAAAAGGTTACCTTTTGTCTGTTCACTAGTTCTGATCAATCTTCTTGATTCATTAAAGATCTTTGCCTTATTCTCAAATGCTACTCAATGACCTATATTATTTAGTTGTAAAACACTCAATATATTATAATTAACTCCTTTTAGCCAATAAGAACTTTCACATTTGATCAGGTTATTCAACATTATGGTTCCTTTACCTTCAACTAGACAAGGTGTGTCATTTCCCATTCTTACTGATCCACCATTATAGTATTCAAAAGTTTCAAACTTATGTTTATCATTGGTCATGTGGTGAGTGCAGCCACTATCTATAATCCAAACATAATTCTTAATAACCTTAGATATGAGTGCAGTCTCTACATACCTTTCTTCTTCTTCGTCTGAATCATCCTTCATGGCTACAAATACCATCTCAATGTCTTCTTCAGATTCAGTGTCAGTATCACGAGCTCTGTTCTCAGCTAGGTAACAAGATTTATTTCCTTTGTCTTTGTAGTCTCAGGTATCTCTTCTATTAGATTGTCGGTTGCTTCGGTAATCTCTATAATCACCTTGGTCAAACTTCTTCTCATATGTTCTGTCATTACTTTTGTCATCTTTTCTTCTGTTAGGACATCTTGCATCAAATGTCCAACCTCTTTACAATTAAAACATACAAGTGGTAATTTACCTTTGTATCTACCTTTGCCTCTCTGCAATCATCTTTCCATTAGTGCTTCAATCTCATCAAGTCCTTGATCCTCATTATCACTTTCACTATCATTCCTCATAGTGTTTCTATGACTTGACTTACTTATTTTCAAAGAAGATTTGAATGCAGATTCTATAGATGGTAAGACACTATTATCAAATTTATTCATTTCAAATGAAATCAGTCTACCAATCAGACTATCTAGATTAATAGTATTGTTTGCAACTGCTCTCATTTCTTGTATAGAAGATACTCTTATAGCATATACAGGCAGTAAGGTTCTTAGAATTTTACTTACCACTATCTCTTCTTCAAGTACACCTCCAACTCCTCAGATAGCATTGACTACCTCTTTGATTCTGCAGCTATACTGAGTGATATTTTCTCCTTCTTTCATCCTTAGGTCATCAAACCTCCCTCTTAGGCTTTCTTCCTTGGATCTTAGTACATTAGCATCTCCTCCATGTACCAACTTCAAGTTATCCCACATTTGATTTGCAGAGGTGCAGGTTTTGACATCTTCAAACTCAACATCGAAGAGTGACGAAGCAAGTTTTGTCATCATGTAATTATGCTCATGCTTTTCTCTCAATTGTTCAAGAGTGTGATGTTCTGTAGGCAACACATATTCAGTATCTAGGTTTCGAGTAGCATCATTACCAATACCTGATAGGTGGAGTCTTATTCTACTTTTCCATGATGCAAATTTGTCTTTATTCAACTTGGGCACATCTCGTTTGTTCATCTTGTGATCTTTTTCTTGAGTTGTTAAACTCCCTTTCTAAGCACACAAGCTCTGATACCAATTGTTAGAAATAACTGAGAGGGGGGGGGTGAATCATTGGCCTCAAAAATATTCCAATAAATCAACCCAAAAACTTAGTACCACAATATTAAGCCTCTATTTATCTTCAATGCTACAAGATGTATGCCTTCAAATAAACTTATCAAATAACTACTGCTTAGAGTTCACTATTAAACCTTATTCTTAATGTTTACCGATTAGCAGTCTTTCATTTACCAAAAAATAGTAAATTGCTTAGTGTATACCGATCAATCCTGATTAGTTATGTGTAATGAAAAACACTAAAATAATAACTCATAAACACATTGACACATGGATTTTTAACATGGAAACCCTGTTAAGGGAAAATCCACTTGGGACTGGTAACCCAAAATTTTCACTCTTCTGAAGTGAGCTCGGTGAAGAGCCAACCTTGTTAAAGGTTACAAACACATTGTTAATTAGGTGTGACCTTGTTAGAGGATTTAAATAGAATATTTTTTCACTTTATATCAGGCATCTCTATGCTACCTTCTATGACTAAACCCTGGTTTGTCAAATGGTATCTAGCATCTCATGCTATCTTCATGATCAAATTTTTTGATACTCCTTGGGATGTATCTCAATATAGAAAGGATTTTTAAGTCCTACTCAGTTAAGAGACTTTCTAAATCAATGGTTAAACTGAAACATTAAATGATTTGTTCACACATACAACTTAGACTTGCACATTTTCACATCTATTGTAAGCTCATTATACCTTTCTGATCAATGTATCTTCTCACTATCTTTGCTCCACTTCTTTCTGCTCGGTCATGTTGTGCTTCTTTGTTGCTCGGTGTCCGCAAAAATCTTTATCGCTTTCCTCAGCTTGATTGATCAGGACTGTATGAAGTTATTCTTCATCAGTTTTTCTCCAGCACCCTTCTTCTCTATTCACTCCCCTAATTCATAATGAATTAGATTGTCTCTTTATAGACATGATATAAATATTTTTCACTTCTTGATTTTCTTGTTCTTGGAGTGATCCACAATCTTAGCAAATCTTTCTTTAAAGCTTCACTTAAGTTTTATCCCGTAGATTTCTCCTTGACAACTGGATAAAAAAACTTTAAATATTTTACTTATCTCTGGCTTTAACTTGTTGATGAAAACAAAGTTAACAACCAGTTAATTCTATCTTTATCTCTGCCAGCTAAGTATTTTGTCATTTCTGAACTTCAGTTAATTTTAGTGTTTAACTCTTTTGTAGCTTCGGTCAACACTTCAGTTCTCCTCAGGCTTCTCCATCAGTGTTGTTTGTCCATCGGGTAACACTTTAATTTTTTCCATTGGTAATGCTTGTGATTCTTCTTGTCGGTAATGCTTGTTGGTTTTCTTTCTCAGGAATCACTATGACTTTTCTCTCGGGTTCCTCTATCTGTCGGGTTCCACTAGCCATCGGTGTTTGTTGTCACTTTGTGAATGCTGATCTATTATGCATTAATGAAAGAATAATCTTTATCTCTCTGATTCTCTAAAGTCTTTTGACCCTTTGTATAAAACCGATCAGATTATATCAAGTTGACATCAATGACAATATAATCCATTAACTGATTTAATGCCTTAGATTATCTTTCTGAATTTCGGTGATCAATTTAACATCTTCAAACATTCACTTAGTTATATGTCATCACCATACTCATATTGTCACAAAAGATCTGAAGCGACAAATTTTTTGTCATCAGTAATCATGTACACCGAGTGACAATAAATCTCGAGGGACAGTGAACCTCGAGCAACAGAAGTTCACAGTGTTACCCGACAGACAGTGTTACTCGAGAAAGTGATACCTGAGCAAGCATTACCAAGCCAATTGTAGTTGTCACCAACCAGAGCTGAAGTTGATGCCCGAGCTATCTATAGTAGTCACGGAGCACACCTGAAGTGTTGAAAAACAAGAACTAAAGTTAGTAAAATGATGAAACAACTTAGCTGGGAGGAGCTAAAGATAGACTTAACTGTTTGATTACTTTGTTTTCATCAACCAGTTAAAAGCTAAAGATAAGAAGGAGATTTAAAGTGTTTTATTCCATAAAACAAGAAGAGATTTGCAGAATAAAGCTAAAGCAAGAATGGTGAGATTTACGGATCAAGAAGTGATCAACGAAGAAAACAAGAAGGACAAGAAATAGTGAAACCATGTCTATATAAAGAGGCAAGTAATTCACAAGAATTGAGGGAATAAATAGAGAATGCTGAAGATAATACTAGTGAAGATAGAAGTAGTGAAGATAGAAGTCTTCATACATACCTGATCATACAAGCTAAAGAACAGAGCTAAAGTTTTATGTAGACACCGAGCAATAGAGAATAAACAACTTTCACCGAGCAGAAATAAGTGGAGAAAAGGAACACAAGAGAAACATTGCTCAAAAAGGTATTATGAGCTTACAATAGATCTGAACATCTACAAGATTAAGTTGTATTTATGAACAGATCATATACTGATTTAGTTTAACCATTGATTCAGAAAATCTCTTAACAGAGTAGGATCTAACCATCCTTTATATATTGAGATACATCCCAAGGAGTATCAAAAGGTTTTCATGTTGATAGCATAGTGAATGCGAGGTCAAGTGATAAACTGTTAGTGATAAATCCTCTAACAAGGTCGCACTTAACATTGTGTTTGTAACCTTTAATAGGGTTGGCTCTTCACCGAGCTCACTTCAGAAGAGTGAAAATTTTGGGTTACTGGTCCCAAGTGGTTTTTACCTTAACAGGTTTTCCATGTTAAAAATCCATGTGTCAAATGTGTATATGGTTCATTGCTTTGATGTTTTTCTTTACACATTACTAAAACAAGACTAATCGGTAAACACTAAGTTATTTACTGTATTTCGGTAAAGGCTAAGACTTCTATTTGGTAAAGCCTAAGAAAAAGGATAACAGTGAACACCAAGCAGTAGTTATTTGATAAGATTGTTTAAGGGCATACAACTTGTAGGACTAAAGATAACTAGAGGTTTTACAATTGAGATATAAAGTTTTGGTTGGTTTATTGGATTAATTTTTGAGGCCAGTGATTCACCCCCCCCCCCTCTCAGTTATTCTAACAATTGGTATAAGAGCTTGTGTACTTAGAAAGGGAGTTTAAAGACTCAAGCTAAAGATCACAAGATGAGAAAAAGGGATGTTCCTAAGTTGAACAAGGACAACTTTGCATCATGGAAAAGCAGGATAAGAATCCACCTATCAGGTATTGGAAATGATGTCACACAGTATTTGGGTATCAAATATGTGTTACCAACTGGACCTCTGACAGTTGATCAATTAAGAGAGAAAAATGAACACAATTCTAAGATGATAGAACTTGCTTCCTCACTCTTCGATGCTGAATTTGAAGATGTCAAATCATGCACCACTACAAAGAAAATGTGGGACAAATTGAATCTAGAACATGGAGGAGATACAAATGTGTTGTGGGCTAAAGCTGAAAGCCTAAGAGGAAAGTTTGATGACCTAAGAATTAAAGAAGGAGAAAACATCACTCAGTGTAGCCGCAAAATCAAAGAGGCTGTAAATGCTATCCGAGGAGTAGGAGGTGTACTTGAAGAAGAAAAAGTGGTAAGTAAAATTCTCAGAACCTTATTGCATGTTTATGCTATTAGAGTATCTTCTATACAAGAAATGAGAGCAACAGAAAATAACAATGTTACTCTAGATAGTTTTATTGGTAGACTTATTTCATTTGAGATGAATAACTTTGACAACATTGTCTTACCAACTATTGAGTCTGCATTCAAATCTTCTTTGAAAATAAGTAAATCAAGTCAAAAACACACTATGAGAAATGATAGTGAAAGTGATAGTGATGACCAAGAACTTGATGAGATTGAAGCACTAATGGCTAGAAGATTGTAGAGAGGCAAAGGTAGATACAAAGGTAAAATACCACTTGTATGTTTTACTTGTAAAGAGATTGGACACTTTGCTGCTAGATGTCCTAACAAAAGAAAAGATGACAGAAGTAATGACAAAACTTATGAAAAGAAGTTTGGCATAGGTGATGACCGAGATTACCGAAGAAACTGACAATCTGATAGAAGAGATAACCGAGACTACAAGGAAAAAGGAAAGAAAGCTTGTTACCTGGCTGAGAACAAAGCTGAAAATACTGATATAGAATCTGATGAAGATATTGAGGTGGTATTTTCTGCTATGAAGGATGATTCAGACGAAGAAGAAAGGTATGTAGAAACTGTACTCATATCTTAGGTTAGCAAGAATGATGTCTGGATTATTGATAGTGGCTATACTCACCACATGACTGGACATAAAGAAAAGTTTGAAACTTTTGAATATTATAATGGTGGATCAGTAAGAATGGGTAATAACTCACCTTGTTTGGTTGAAGGTAAAGGAACCATAATGTTGAATAATCTGATCAGATGTGAAAATGCATACTGGGTAAAAGGACTTAACTATAACCTATTGATTGTTTCACAACTGAAAAACAAAGATCACCAAGTTGCATTTGAGAATAAAAAGGAAAAGATCTTTAATGAATCAGGAAGGTTGATCAGAACTGGTGAACAGACAAAAGGTAACCTATTCTATCTTGATGATATTAACACCACTTGTTTAATGGATAGAAACAAAGACATATGGTTGTGGCATAAATGGTTGTGTCATGTGAATTTTGACAACATGATTAGGATAAGAAATAAAAGGAAAGTAAGAGGCTTACCGAACATGTCAAATCCTGACCATGTCATGTGCAAGAATTTTCAAAAAGGTAAAATGAAAAAGTCTAGTTTCAAGAGAAAAACCTACACATCTAATGCTATTCTAGAGCTATTCCATACTAACCTATGTGGACCCATCATAACAAAGAGCTACTATGGTGATATATACTTCATTCTCTTTGTTGATGATTATTCTAGAATGATGACTGTTATGTTCTTAAAAAAAAATCAGAAGCATTAAAGATGTTTAAATGGTATAAAGCTATATTGGAAAAACAAAGTGGAAAGGAACTAAAATTTCTAAGGTCAGATAGAGGAGGATAATTTATTTCTGATGAATTCACTAACTTTTGTAATGATCATGGAATTCAAAGACAAGTTTCTACATTGATAACACCACAAAAAAATGGGATTGCTGAGAGAAGGAACATGTCAATGGTTGATTGTGCCAGAACACTGATGATTGAGAAAGACATCACACAAATATTCTGGAGAGAAGCTTTCAACACTATTGTCTATATATTGAACAAAGTTCAATTGAAGAAAGAAACTAATAAGACACCTTATGAGCTATGTGTAAATGTCAAAGTAGATGAATTTGCTGAGAAAAATGATGAGGAAAGCACAAAGGAACTGGAAGACTAAAATAGGTTTTTCTATAGTGAATAACCTGACACTCTGCCTGAGCAATAGTGTATCACTCCTGAGTGACAAAATAATGCACCCGAGCATCAGACTGCAAACACCAAAAATTAGGAAATTGCTCACAATGATGTACCGAGCGATGGAGATCAAAATAAAGGTCAAGATGATGAACAAAGAGATGAACTGATACTTTCCAAGTATGTTAGAAGACACCATCCAAAAAAATAGATCATAGGAGACAAAAAGGATGGAATGAGAATAAGAAGTAAGTCACTGAACACTAGATGTTTAATTTGTGATTTTGAGCCTAAATCTATCAATATTGCACTTGAAAACGAAGTATGGGTTAGTGCTATGAATAAAGAAATTGAGAATATTGAGAATAAAAAAACATGGACACCTGTACCTAGACCAGATGACAAAAATATCATTGGTACCAAATGGATATTCAGAAATAGGCTGAATGAAAATGGAGAAGTCACAAGAAACAAAGAAAGATTAGTATGCAAAGGGTATGCACAAGAAGAAGGTACTAACTATGGAGAAACCTTTGCACCCATTTCTAGACTAGAAGGAGTAAGAATTCTACTTGCTTATGTTGCTTACAAAGGATTCAAGGTATACCAAATGGATGTCAAATCTGCATTCCTAAATGGAATACTAGAAGAAGAGGTATACATTGAACAACCATAAGGTTTTGTTGATCCTAACAAAAGAAACATGGTTTGTAGACTACACAAAGCATTGTATGGATTGAAACAAGCACCAAGAGAATGACATGAAAGACTTCACTCATATCTCATAAGTATTGGATTTGTAAGAACAAGTGAAAACAATAATCTATACTTAAAAGAAGATACTGATGATAACATTTTGATTTCTAAAATATTTGATGTTGATATCATATTTGGAGGTAATGATATGTTATCTTAAAAGAAGATACTGATGATAACATTTTGATTGCTAAAATATTTGATGTTGATATCATATTTGGAGGTAATGATATGTTATGCAAATAATTTGCTAATGAAATGAGCAAAGAGTTTGAGATGTCAATGTTTGGCGAGATCAAATTCTTTCTTGATCTACAGATTCTTCAACAGGATGCAAGCATTTATATCACACAATCCAAATACATCAAGGAAGTGCTAAATATATTCAAGATGGAAGACTCCAACCCAGCTGGAACACCTATGACAACCAGATGAAAGCTGACAAAGGAAGACAAGTCAACTGAGGTAAATCAGACCTTATATAGATCAATGATTGGAAAACTAATGTATGTTGTACATACTAGACTAGATATAGCACATGCAGTTGGAATAGTTGTAAGATTCTATGCTAATCCCAAGGAAACACACATGACTATTGTCAAAAGAATTCTGAGATATCTAAAGAATACCGAAGACTATGGCTTATGGTATAAAAGAGAAGGCAAATTTGAGCTTCAAGTCTATACAGATGTTGATTGGGCTGGAAACTTAGATGATAGAAAGAGCACAACAGGAGGAGCATTCTTTATGGGTGACAGAATTGTCACATGGATAAGTAAGAAGCAAGGATGCATCTCACAATCTACTGTAGAAGCAGAATATGTGGTTGTTGTTGTAAATTGCTCTAACATTACATGGATCAAGAAATTACTGGAAGGTATGAATATGAAAATTCTTGAACCAATGATTATCTATTGTGATAATACAAGTGCAATAAACATCTCAAAGAACCCAGTCATGAATGCTAAGACAAAGCATATTGCTATCAAATATCATTACTTAAAAGAATAAGTGCAGGAGAAAGAGGTGATACTAGAATATGTTCAATCCAAGGAACAATTAGTAGACATATTCACAAATCCATTGCCTAAAGATACATTTGAGTACCTGAGAAAGAGACTAGGGTCCAACCCTTGTCTACTGGTCACTAAGATGACTAGGAGGCTGCATCAGTCTATACATTATCCGAAGATCATACATGTTGATGCAAGAAAAGAGATGGACTACAAAGATTTATCAGTACACAGAAAGGTACATATCTACACCAAACACCAGAGTTATTTTATTACTGATGGAGAGGAAATTCAAGGAATATAATAAAAAAAGAGAGATTTAGTTTGGCATTGTTGTCAAAGGGAGAGATGACTTAAGGGAGAGATTATATCCATATGAAATATCTATCATAAGTATTCAAAAGGAGAGATGTACTTAATGAATATAGGGAGAAATATATTGTTTTCAAAGAGAAAAGAACTATCCATCAAGGAGAGGAATAGTCAAAGGGAGAGAAAACATCAAAGAAACATCCATCTAAGGGAGAGAATTTGAAAAGTTAAACACTGTGTTTCTATCCAGAAAAGGGAGAAGAAATTATACAACAAAGGGAGAGATAGAATCAGAAGTTGCTACATCTATCTAGTGAAGGGAATGAAGAATGAAGAGATTACTCTGCAAGAATCAAATCTAAGATAGGAGAGCTTACCGAGAGTCAAACATTTGTATTGGTTATAGAAAAAAAAGTTTGGTAGAGATTGATGAACTACAACTAATATATTTCATAATGTATTAGTAGTATGTAGTATGTTTCTATGAATGCCAAAGGGAGAGATTGATGAGCTATAACTGATTGAATGTTTGAAGATGACAAAGTTGATGATCACCGAGATGTAGAAAGTTAATGCAAGACATTAAATCTGTTAATGTATTGTATTGTATTGTCATTGATGTCAACTTAATATGATATGATTTCTCATACTCATATTTTCACAAAAGATCTGAAGAGACAAATTTTTTGTCATCGGTAACCATGTACACTGAGGGACAGTGAACCCCAAGCAATAGAAGTTCACAGTGTTACCCGACGGACAATGTTACCCAAGCAAGTTATTGGTTATTTTTCTTGTTCTCGAGTCTGCCTTGTAAATTTTTGAAGTTTCCTGTCATACCTATGCTTGAAGGGTTTAAAACCATGGTTGAAATTGTCCCTGTACCTCTGTAAATATTGTTTTAGCCCTTAACCATGTTGAAAATGCCAAAAAACCCTAAGTCCTTAGGTTATTTCTATGTGAAAATGTGAAAAGCCCTAAATTTCCTAAACGGGTTCTATTTTCATGTTACTTTTTCACACTTAATTCCTAAAAATATGCATGTGCTTATATAAAAGTCTCTTAGTCTCATAAAAGAAAGATAATATTCCATATGGTTACGAGACTCAGCGAATTGCCTTTGTCGCGCTATCTCTCAATGAAAAGGAATATGCTTAAATGATTAAGAGACTTAGCGCAGACCGTTAATCTGAAACAAAAATCAGCGGTGGTCGGGTTATCGCTTAATAAGATCAGAGTTAGTGATTTCATATCGCAACTTTGAGTTTGCTTAGTCACATTGTCTCCAGAGATAACCCAGGGTTATGTGTTAAGTTGAGAGCTTAAAGATTTCTCTTTTGTCGCCAAGTCTCGTTATAAGATGTGAGTTAAGTGAAAGAACTGGAGATTTAGCAACAACCTTTCATCTCATTTTAAATCTAACGATAGTCTGGAAGTCTCCTAATAAACTCTGTGGTTAGTAAATCATTCAGCGACATTGATTTTTCCTTAGTCGCCAGATCTCTAAAACAAGCCAAGGTTAAAGATGGTTCAAAAGAAGTGTTGTCACCAAGTCTCAAAATAAAAGGCGAGTTAAGAAAAATATTGTGATACTTGGAGACAGTCGTCCGATCAAAGTAAGATCTAATGGATGGTGCGAAGTCACTTATAGTATTTTAAAATTCAAAAGTTATTCAGTGATCATGAGACAAGGAATAACATTGAGACACATGGCTAAATATGTTAAAGATAAAGGGTGTTATCTCCAGGTCTCGAGATGATTTAGGGTTTGTAGGAAATATTAAGAGACTTAGAGGGAGCCATCAGATGTTGTCAGATTGAAGATCAACGGTTGTCGGGTAGTCTCCAAATAAAATGGCCAGGTGTATTTTCTTCCAGCGACTAAGAGAGAGAACGAAATAAAGGTTACATTATGTTTTAGTTGCCAGGTTTCAAGATATATTAAAGTTTGATATAATTTTTATGAGATTTAATATTGGCCATCAAATGCTGAGCTAAGAGAGATCAATGGTAGTCAAGAAGTCTCTTGATAGATTTGATAAAGTGAATTTTATTCAGCAATTAAGAGACGAGGCTTATGTTGCGAAGTCTCAAAACAATTTATGGTCATATCAAAAGATTACGAGACTTGGTGAAAGGTGTTAGGTCAAAAGGAAATCAACGGTGATTGTGTAGTTTCTGAATAAACCTGGAGTAAAGGAGATCTTTCAGCGACTTAGATTTTCTCAGTCGCGAGGTCGCTAGAAGGTAACCATGAATTGAACTGAAGTTAATATTGTCTTGTGTCGCCAAGTCTCAAAAAGTGATCATAGTTAAGGATTTTTCTCAACAACATGGAGATAAGTTGTAGTCGTGAGGTCGCTAAGTAAAGTGTAAGTTAAGCCATGGTAAAAATAAATACAGTTGCTAACGTGCCAAAGTTGAAAAGTCATCAGCCAATGAGGATTCAGAGAATTTATGACAGCTTGGAAAGGTATTTGAGGTGTCTGAGGATCAGCCAATAAGAACAAAATTGATCTGTTGTCGAATTTAATAAGGATTTTCATCAATTCTGCACTCATTTGAATTTGATTTCCTGTCATGATCAGAGGCTATGGCTAGGAGAAAGCATTGATGTCATAGTATGCTGAATTGAAGGCAGAAGTGATGGGATTACCCAATTATGAGCTATGTACTTTGATCATTCTTTACTATAAATAGATGATGTCGTGCTTCATTTTCATTTACATTGCCTTCAAAATCTAGAGCGAAGAAATCGCCCAGTTATCAGTTTTTCAAAAAATAGAGAGTTGCCAGATTTTGAAAGGTTAAGCAATAAGGGTTTCTAGTTCAGAATTCAGGGAAATTTGGATGATTTTTAGAGCTTTTGATTGTTTTAAGCACATTGTAGTTCAGAAGTAAGGGTTTCTAGTGAATAGTTTTGTTTCAATATCGGTAAGAAATTTTGAGATAAAAATAAGCAGCCAGAATGAATAGAGCAGTCCATGTAGCTTCCACCAATGGGAAAAGTGAAGAAATGGATGATGAGGCCAAGGGAAAAGGGAATTTCTGAGATGAATTCTTGACACTTCTATTAGGCTCAACATAGAATAAGAATTCAAAGGATGATATCCTGAATGATGACCTAGCATATATCAGAGATGCCAAAACTCCTGGTTCATCAGGTTACTCTCTCTTTAACTATTTTTATAAAAATTATGATGAAGCTGTACCTATGTCGAACCCTTGGATATGTGGCTTAGCTAAGTTAATTATGCATGATGTATTCATAGATACTGATCTTGTTCTAGCTTTAGCAAATAATTATGATGTGCTTTCTAAAACAATTAAGAAGAGTGATGACACTATACTAGTGGCCTTAACAGAAACTCATTTATGAAAGCCTTCAACCTCTACTACCCTATGGCAATAGAGATTGACCTTAAGAAATAGGAAGCTAGGTATGAAAAAAAATTTGAGGTAGTTAAAATCTTAGTACATAGGCATATTCCTAGACAAATCAAGAATTATAATGCCCCCATGCTAGGACTTTCTCCTTATGCTTATAAGGATTTAAATCATTATATGAAGTATATTGCTTTTGCACTCTGTAGAGTATTAGGAAGGGATGGGGGTACAGAGAGAATTACTACAAATGTCCTGATGATTACCTTAGATTTGCAGGATGTCCATGCCGACACCTGCAATGATTATATTCAGTACATAATTGATAGAATGCATTAGGGATTTGTGGCCATAAAAAATAAAGAAAAGGAGCCTAAGTTTTTACATTACTCCATCTTAATGCATTTGATAGTGTATTACAATTACTCTATGACAGATTGCAATAATTTGAGGCCACAAATAATGCACTAGGGTTAGCCTAACCTTATTCAATTTTGGATAAGGATTTGGAATTATACTGCTAGGGATTGTGACTTCTATGCATTTGAGAACTAAATAGTCTATCCATTACTGCAGTGTCTAGTGGTAAATAAGGCTAGATTACCAGCCAAGGTTCTACAATTATTGAGGCCTTGTGAGTATGTAGACAAGTGGCCTGGAGATCACAACTGAGGTGATTTCTTATTGGAGAAGAATTTTACTATAATTAGAGTGTATGGATGTTCACATCCACCTCACATACTTCCATTTCATGTCCATGCAAGAATTGCAGCAATGAAATTCATATGGCAGCTTATGTTGATAGATAAGGAGCATCTGGTTCCTCACAGGAAAGGGAAATTAACTCCCAGATAGTTTAAAATATATCAATTTACTATTAACAAGAGAGCCATAGATCTAGTAAACAATTGGCTAAGCCATTATAGAATGGGTACAACATTGTATAGGTACATTGATACATAGGGATTCATTGCAAGTGCCAAGAAGCTTCTCACCCCAACCATTCCTTACACTTATGAGCATGAAGAGTGCATAGAATAAGATGCCATAAGAAACATTATTGAGGATGAAGAAGTGATTCTGAGAGCCGATAAAATTAGAGAGTTAATGGACCTGGAAAGGCAGGTAAAGAGGAAAGGATTATCTTTTGGAGAGTTTTTCCTTGATTTACCCTATTTAAAGAAAATAGAGGCTATGATTGACTCTCACACTTTCCTATGTAATCAATTGGAGGATGCATTAGCAGTTCCTAAGAAGGGTCATACTGAGCACTCTGAATCAGAGTATGATGATGACAGTGATGAAGGTGTTGGAGATTTGCTTTTGTGCAAATAATTGATTGTATGTTTGTCATTGATGACAACATATAATATACAACAGTGTTCTATATGAAATTATCAATATAGATTTTTTGGAGCTATGCGTGTTTATTTACATGGTGTATACACGTTCTAGATGCTATGTGCATTCACGTTGATTCAGATATGAAGTTTTAGTTGAGTTATGTTAATCAATTATGGCAGTTACAGCGTCTGAAGATTATCTTTGAAGAGCCGACTTAAATACATTGTTTCTTGAGTTGCAACTATATTCGGGATATACGTGTTTGTATTAATGTTTAATTATGATTTAGTGATGATTATACAAAGGTGCCAAGCGTGTTTTAATAGAATCGTGATATTGGATCAAAATTGGTGAAGCTGACTTTGTGAAGCATTGCGTCTATTCAGTTTGAGTTGTTCGGTTCTAACTTTGATTGCGTGGTTAGTTAAGCCAAAAAATAATTTGATGAAGTGTTCCCAGGTACCGTCGTGACCTTATCCTTGGTGAAGATACATATAGCAGTTCAAATGTGTTCGCTAAAGGTGAAAATGAAGTGAAAAAAAATAGATAGAAGAGAGTAGAAAGTCAGACAGAATAAGTTGAAGAACTATGTGAAGAAACAAAAGAAGATTACAATTTGTTAGGAATAAGGTGTCTCAACCTTGGATAATTCCTATTCTTATTATTTGTTTTGTAAAATGTATTTTCTTGCAAATAATGTAATTAAGTGTGAGTGTACATGTCTAGTTGGCATGTTGATGTGTCACTCCACTTGATGTGTCGGCATCTTGAATGGTGTGTAAGGAGATCATGGCTAAAATGGTTATGAGGGATTCCTATGACATGTAAAATATATTTCTAGGAGATTTCAATGATAGGTGAAGACATGCAAGACATGTGGCAACTGATAAAGTTGAGTACTTTACAATCTTCCACAATCGTGGGGTTCGGGGCATTGCCTCAAAAAAATTTTAGGGTTCCTATTTTCTCAGAGAATGGTAAAACCCTAATGTGGCTATCTTTGGAAGTTTCCCAAAAAAGGAAATTGCATGATATAAGCATTTTTAGGGTTACAGAAAAGGATACGAAAAAAGAGTGTATTGTTGGTATAATCTGGTGCTACTGGATTTGTCACAGCATGAGCACTACATTTTTAAAGGTAAAGAATCCTTAGTTTGCAGATTAAATAAATCTCTATATGGTTTGAAGCAATCTCCTAGGATGTGGTACCTTAAGTTTGATGCCTTTGTGTTGTCAATTGGATTTGTAAGATCAAAATT
>MU224027.1:1826958-1840472 GCA_018584345.1 Thuja plicata | reverse complement strand
ATGATGAAAGAGTCTTGAGGATGCACAAAGGATCTTGAAGGAAGATCACACCACCATGATGGCTAGATCTAGGGTTTTGAATGATGAATCTTGAATGTTTGCACCTAATCCCTTCAAAGGCTTGAGAGCTTGAATCCTTGATCTTCAATGGAGAACTTGAATGCTTGAGAGGAAGACTTGAACACCTTGAAATCTTGGAAACATGTAGAACAATGGATGCTTGAACTAACTCTTGATTAGAGCTTTTTGCACCTTGGAAGACTTAGAGAAAATGAGAGAGAGAGAGAGACTTCCTTTTATATGAAATTAGGGCACAATATTCTAAGGAGGCCTACATAGGAGAATTAAATTTCCATTAAATCCTTTACCACTAGGAGAGGACCTATATTAAATATAATTTAGGAATAAACGCTTCAAAACCTAAAACAACCAACCCAGAAGCAGGAAAACTAAATTTTTGATGACCCCCGACAGCCGTCAAGCTTCTTGTTTTGAAAGGGAGACCCTAGTAAGGGTTGAAGTCAACCCTGACCTAGGTCAAGGTCGAGGTTGATCTTGACCCAGGGGGCCAGAACCCCTAGAAAATATGTCAGGTGGGGTAGGAGGTGCCCGAAGAGGCCCAATCAGGGTCCTGAACCAGCACAGAAGCATGAAATGATGCAGAAATAGGAGGATGATATGGTAGAGGTCAAAAACATCCCCTAAGGTGGGCTAAACACTCTTAACATGGAAGTGCTTCCATTTTAAGATGATACACCAAGTCTTTGTACTTATTGCATTATAAAGAACAAATCCTAACAGCGCTGCAAGATCTCCTAACAAGGATAATTATACTCAAGTATAGTTCTTTGTGGGTGCTAATTCCCACCAGGGTTTTTACCTATTTGGTTTCCCCATTAAAAAAATTGTTGTGTTCTCTATTGTGTTATCTGAATGTGCATTTTCTTTATGTTAATTTCTATCTAAGAGAAGAAAAGAATTAAAATAGCTGATAGCTGATTCACCCCCCCCCCTCTCAGTTATCCTTTGGGACTATTCCAACAATTGGTATCAGAACCAAGTGCCTTGGAGAGAAATCCTAATAGTTTAAGGTAGATCAGATAGCATACTTCAAGAAAGAGAGTCCTAAGTTTGATGGAGAAAACTATCTTGACTGGAAGAACAAAATGATAAGACATCTTCAGTGCGTTGGATTTGAGATCTATGAGATTGCCACTCAAGCAATTGAAGTTCCCACCCTGAAAGACCTTGCAGAAGAAGAATCTACAATAAAAAAAAAAGAAGTGTTCACTCAAAATGCAATCGCCAAAGAAACCCTAATCAGTGCCCTATCCGACAGTGAATTTTCTGAAATCAAGAAGGTAGATAAAGCATACTCTATTTGGAAATACTTAGAAGATATGTTTGAAGGATACATCCAAGCAAAGAATGCACATAGAATGACATGGAAGAAAAGATACAACAACTTAGAGATGCTACCTGAAGAAAAAATTAGAGCCTACAATAAGAGAATTAATGAAGCAATTTCAGGTATTAGGAACAATGGTGGAGAAATTTTAGAGGATGATATAATGGAAAAAATAATGACCACACTAATAGCAGACTATGAGAGAAAGATCAATATCTTACATGAGACTATGCAATTTTCAAAATACTTCAAGAGGGAGACTTTGATTAGCAAAATATCTCCATTTGAGATATCAAGATTGAAGACAAAACCTAAAAGTGAGACAACTTTCAAAGCCTCAATCCACAGCGAGAAATCCATAAGAAGCTCTAGTAATAATGAAGAAGTGGATAAAAAACTAGAAGAAATCATTTCTATGATTTCCAAGAAAGAAAGGAAAGGTAAAGGGAAATATGAAGGATAGCTACCATTCAAATGTTTTCATGCAATAAAGCTGGTCACTTTGCATCCAAGTGTCCTACAAGAGTCAAGAAGTTCAGATCAAATTACAAGCCCAAGTACACTAAGGAATGTTATCATGCTGAAGATGGTGTAATCGATGATGATTGAGGAGAAGATGAAATTGGGAAGATGCTTGAAGAAATGGACAAAGAAGATGAAGAAAAAGCACAAGAGTTAGCATTAGTTTCAAAATCTGACATCAACACTGACTGGATCATTGACAGTAGATGTTCACACCACATGACAAGAGACAAAGACAGATTTGTACATTTAGACAAGTACAAAGGTGGCATGGTTAGATTTGGAGATAACACTCCCAAACCTATCATAGGAAGAGGTTCTATCACCTTAGATGGAAAGAATAAGACAGATGATGTTCTTTATGTTGATGGTTTACATCATAACTTACTAAGTGTTGGACAGTTGCTTGATAAAGGATATCAGTTGGAATTCAAAAACAACCACTGCATCATTAACAACAAAGAAGGAGACATGATTGCATCAGGCTCAAATACCAAAGGTAATGTCTTTCAGCTCAATTCAGAAGTAAGTTGTTTTGTTGCAAAATTTGATGACAGTTGGCTATGGCACAAGAGACTTTGTCATATCAATTTTGACAACATAGTCAAGATAAGTAATGTAAAGGCAGTAAGAGACCTTCCAAGTATTGAAAGACTAGTTAACACCATGTGCAGGGAATGTGTAATGGGGAAGCATATGAGGACTTCATTCAGGAGAAAACAAGACTCTGCTAAAAACAAATTAGATCTGATACATATAGACCTATGTGGACCTACTCAAACAATATCATACTATGGAGAAAGGTATTTCATTTTGTTTGTTGATGATTTCTTAAGGATGATGTGGTTTGCATTCCTAAAAGACAAATCTGAAGCTTTTGAGAAATTCAAAGTGTTCAAAGCTAAGGTTGAGAATGAGTCTGGATTAAAGATAAAATGTCTGAGATCTTATAGAGGAGGAGAATTCAGCTCTGACCAGTTTTATAATTACTGTGAAGAACATGGAATCAAGAGACAGTTAAGTGCACCTAGAACCCCTCAGCAGAATGGGATTGTAGAAAGAAGGAACAAAATAATACTTGACACAGTGTGCACTATCATGATTTAAGGAAAAGTTTCCCATACCTATTGGAGAGATGCAGTCTATACTATCAATAGAATACAATTGAGACCAGGCGCAGACAAGACACCCTATGAACTTTGGTTTGGTAATGTACCTACTCTAAAATACTTTAAAATCTTTGGAAGCAAGTGCTACATCAAGAGAGATGATAGCATTGGCAAGTTTGATGCTAGAAGCGATGAAGGTATTTTTCTTGGTTACTCTACTAAAAGTAAAGCCTATAGATGTTTTAATCTAAGATTAAAGAAGATCATTGAAAGTACTCATGTGAAGATTGATGAGAAGTTTATGATTCAAGAAAGATATTATGACTGTGCTCCCATGATTGAAGATGAGCCCAGACCCATCAATAAGGACATAGTTATTGAAGAAATTTTTGACTGTATTGATGTTTCATGTAACAATCCTGAACCAAGTGAAGAAGAATCATAGATTGCAGATGAAAGTATCACTCCTAAGAACTCAAAATACACATCCAAATACCACTCCAAGGAAGATATCATTGGAGATCAAAGCGCTAAAGTCTTGACAAGATCTAGGGCAAAAAGGTTCAATCGCTGATGAAGAGGTATGCTTACTTTCTCAGATTGAACCCTTAAGTGTTGAAGATGCGTGCAAAGATTCAGATTGGCAAAGTGCCATGCAAGAAGATTTAGATCAAATAATCAAGAATGAAACATGGGAACTGGTCCCTAGACCTCATGAAAAGAACATGATTGGAACAAAGTGGATATTCAGGAACAAAATGAATGAAGAAGGCACAGTGGTAAGGAACAAAGCAAGATTAGTATGTAAAGGATATGCGCAAAGAGAAGGAACAGACTACACTGATACATTTTCCCTTGTGAGAGGACTGGAAGCTATCAATTTATTTTTGGCCTATGTAACATTCAAGAACTTTAAAAAATATCAAATGCATGTCAAGTCAACTTTTCTGAATGGTGACCTGAAGGAAGAAGTCTACATAGAGCAGCCTAAAGGATTAAAACTTTCAAACAAACTAGACATGGTATGCAGACTAAAGAAAGCACTTTATGGACTTAAACAGACCCCAAGAGCTTGGTATGAGAGACTTGATGGTTACTTAACAAAGATAGGATTCAAAAAAGGAGCAACAGACTGTAATTTATTCATAAGAGAGACAGATGAAGGATTAATACTCATTGCTATTTTTTTTTATGACATTATATTTGGAGGTAATGATAAACTTAGTGCAAAATTTGCCTAATAAATGAAAAGTGAGTTTGAAATGAGAATGATTGGACCTATCAAATATTTTCTTAGATTGAATGTAAAACAAACAGACAAAGGCATATTCATAAATTAGTCTAAGTATGTGAAGGAGATATTGAAGACTTTCAAAATGGAAGATTGCAAACTAGTAAGCACCCCCATGATAACAGGAAGAAAGATTTCTAAAGATGATGATTCCACAATAGTTGACAAGACTCTATACAAGTCTATGATTGGAAAACTCATATAGCTTACTCAATCTAGACCTGATATTTCTAATGCAGTTGGCATTATTGGAAGATTTGCAGATGAACCTAAACAAAATCACCTAATGACAATAAAAAAAATATTTAGATATTTAAAAGGAACTATAGACTATGGTTTATGGTATCCTAACTCAGAGAATATACAACTTCATGTGTATATTGATGCTGATTGGGTAGGTTGTGTTGATGACAGAAAGAGTACATCAAGAGGAGCAGTATTTCTTGGAGATAGATTGGTCGCTTGGACAAGTAAAAAGCATAATTGTATCTCTCAATCAATAGTAGAAGCTGAGTATGTTGCAGAAACATTGAATTGTTCAACAATGGTTTGGATCAAATAGATGATTAAAGACTTTGGTATTCAGATTGATTATCCTATTGTTATTCATTGTGGCAGCACTAGTACTATCAATATGTCAAAGAACCTTGTGATGCACGCAAAGACAAAACACATTGAGATCAAATACCACTTTCTAAGAGAAAAATTTGCAGATAGAGAAGTAAAGTTGGATTATGTGAGTACTAAAGAACAATTAGCAGATATTTTTACAAAGCCATTATCAAAAGATACTTTTGAGTATCTCAGGGAGAAGCTGGGAGTAATTCCCTTTCCTGAGTCTGATTAGAATTTGCAGCAAGAACATCAGTCCTTGGTGACTGATGAATGGTTGACTAATCTACTTCTAGAGTAGTATCTATGCCTAATGGTGTTTAACACCCTTTTCCATTAATGTCAAAGGGGGGGTATTAGTAAGGGGGAGCATATACTCTGAGGGAGTATATAGTTAAAAGAGCAACACCAGTGAAGAGTAAATTTTGATGAGGATATTGAGAAGAATGTAAAAAGAAGGAAGACACTTTGAGTTGATGATATAATATGTTGCTATCAATGTCAAAGGGGGAGATTGTTGGGGATTTTCTTCTGTGCAAATAATTGATTGTATGTTTGTCATTGATGACAACATATAATATAGAGCAGTGTTCTATATGAAATTATCAATATAGATGTTATGGAGCTATGCGTGTTTATTTTTATGGTGTATACATTTTCTAGATGCTATGTGCATTCACACCAAGTCAGATATGAAGTTTCAGTTAAGTTATGTTAATCAGTTATGGCAGTTACAACGTCTGAAGATTATCTGTCAAGAGCCGACTTAAATACAGTGTTTCTTGAGTTGCGCCTATCTTCGAGATATGTGTGTTTTTATTAATGTTTAGTTATGATTTAGTGATTATTATACAAAGACACCAAGCATGTTTTAACATAATCATGATATTGGAGCAAAATTGGTGAAGCCGACTTTGTGAAGCGTTGTGTCTATTCAGTTTGAGTTGCACAGTTCTAACTTTGATTGTGTAGTTAGTTAATCTGACAAAGAAGTTGATGAAGTGTTCCCAGATACCTTCGTGACCTTATCCTTGGTGAAGATACATATAGCAGTTCAAATTTTTTTGCTAAAAGTGAAAATGAAGTGAAAAACAATACACAGAAGAGAGAAGAAAGTCAGACAGAATAAGTTGAAGAACTATGTGAAGAAACATAAGAAGATTACAATTCTTTGGAACTGTTCAAGACAACAGGTCTACTCAAATAGTTAATCTATTAGATATAGTGTATATTTTTTCTACTAAAGGTTGTAGCCTTCACCATTTTAGCATTGAGCTTTTGGACAGTGAGTCCTCACCCCTAATAGGGTTACTTATAAAAGACTCCTCATACGGTGCAACCTTTAACCAGGTCTCTATACTTATTGCATTGTAAAGAACAAATCCTAATAGGGTTTCAAGATCTCCTAATAGGGATAATTATACTCAAGTACAGTTCTTTGTGGGTGCTAATTCCCACCGGGTTTTTTACCTATTTGGTTTCCCCATAACCAAAATTGTTGTGTTCTCTATTGTTTTATCTGAATGTACATTTGCTTTATGTTAATTTATATCTAAGAGAATAAAATAATTAAAATAGCTAATAAATGATTCACCCCCCCTCTCAGTTATCCTTTGGGACTATTCCAACAAAAGGCTACCCATTGCCCATCTAGTCAATTAGGAAGTTAAAGAAGAACAAGCATGAGATCAGAATATTATTGACCTAATAGAGGTCCCAAAAACTGAGGTTACCAATGAGCCTCCTCACAAAAGGAAAAAAGTTGAACTTGGAGAGCCTTCTCAGGCATTAATTTGTGTAAGAAGAGAGAAGAAAAATGATAAAGTAAGTGCCCTTATTCCTGGAAATAGACCATATGATCATCTATTGAGGAAGGAGATCAGAAAAGGAAAAAAATTGCAACAAGATGAAGAGGATAATGTTTAATTGCCTCTTAGATCATGCATTGATGAAAGGGTAATTCATTAGTAGCAATTTATTGATGATGATAACTTCATCAAAACCAAGGAATTTAAAGACTTCCTTAGATGGAACAAACAGTAACAAGTTGGCTAACAACTTCAGTTGGATGGAGGAGAGTCAGTAAAAGTAGAAGCCTTACAGGCTATACATGATTACGATCCTGAGATAGAGGAAATTTCTCCAGAGGAAGAAAGGAAACTGGTTAAAGCCAGTGTGATGCTACTTGTTGAAGGCTGGGATTTAGCCTCAACATTTATAATAGATCAGATAAGGAAACAACCAAATTTGAAATTATCATCTGAAGTCTAGGTTGGAGAACTGATAAAAGGATTTGGTTATAATCCAAAGTCCCAGGCTATTGCAATGTGGAGCCTAGATCCTAAGGATCAGAAGCCAGCCTTATTGAATATTCAGGAGAATATGGTGGGTATTCAGATGGTATGGTCTGTGAACAATACAAATGATATGGAGATCTCACACATGTTATCAGATTTTTCCCAATTAAATGTAGCTAAAATAGAACAGATATCACAGAGGTATAACACCTTAATAGAAGAGACCAATGCTATTGTGAAAGACAAGGAGCTGTGTCAGATAAAATTTCATGCTTTGGAGAACACAATCAGAAATATGACTCAGCAGTTGATGGAGAAGCCTGAGGTTATTCCAGCATCACATAAGGAGGTTGCACATGAAGAGGTCCAAACATATATAATAGGGGAGAGTGTTGAAATAGAGGAGAAGATCATAGAGCACAATGAGATTGTCCTAGGATCATTAATGAGCATCTTTCACCACATGATTTATATTTTAAAGGACAAGACTGATCTTATTTTAAATGCATATAATAAGCTTCCAATTTTGCATGCTGAGGTGACAAGTCTCATTTCTACTTTAAACCCCTATTTTGGAACATGGTCTAGTAGGACACAACTATTTGAGAGGTTGGCATCTTTGCAACCACATAGAAATGACCTTCCAGAGATAGTGACAGAGGTTGGTGATGAGATTGAGAAAATAAATGTAACTTTGCCTTTCTTCAAAGGAAAGTTAAATTAGATTGAGGCCAAGGTGAGTCTTTTTGGATTAGATTTCAATAGATTTATTCCTCTGATCAAGGTAGATGACAATCAGATCAAAGCCTTGGAGGCATGGAGAGCAGAGTTTGATAGAAAAATGCCTAAGAAAGAGGTATTTATTACTGACAATGCAGAGTTGGATATGGAATGTTACAATAAAATTTTGGATGAAGCCTTTAAGGCTGAGACTGACATCAACAAATTTTTAACAAATGTCAAGAGTATAAAAGATACTCAATGGAATAGGAAGAAAGCACAACTTGAGGGTATTAAGAGCTTTAATTGGCCTGTTGAAGATGATGCAGCAACATGAGATACACTGACAAAGCCTAAGAAGAAGAAAGTTGTTGCAAAGGACATTGATGTCATTGATGAAGGGTAAAGAGGACACCTGGGACCTAATCTCTGAGCACAGGGAGAATAACTACCTCGAAGACTAGTGTAGGTTATCCTGGAATGGCAATCACTAGGTCTTGTTATAACTATATGAAGTTATTATGAATATCAACAGACAAAGGTGCCAACTAGATGAAGATTGAAGACCAAATTCAGTTATCAACAAATTTTGTCTTTTCACCGTCAAAAGGATTAACTGAATATTTTGTCTTTTAATATCCTCCAGATTAGCTTAGTCATCTGGAGCTTGTTGCATCCATGATCTTTAAGGATTCCAAGATGACTAATGCTGACTATAAATAGAAAGTTGTAAGATATTGTAAAGGATGGTAAAATCAAAATTGCGAGGTAGACTTTTGAATTGTGTCTAAGTTTTAAGTTTTCAGTCAATTTGAATGTTTTGAAATCAAGATACTATTAATGAAATACAATGGAATTTCTAGTCTCATATCATTGATGTCTTTTTGCATTTACTGTTAGTAATAACTGAGAGGGGGGGTGAATCATGAGCCTCAAAAATTTATCCTTTAATCACTAACCACCAATCAAATATATCTCAGATTATTTAGTCCCTACAAGATGCATGCTATGAAATACTTATAATATTTGAATGTCTGTCGATTTACCTTGTATGTCCTTATTCTCCTTGATAACCGATAAGTAGTAAAACTTATTTACCGATACTCAGTAAATATGCAGAGTATACCAATCAATCCAGAAATGCACATGTGAAATGTAAAATAATGAAGTAATAAACCATGCACACATAACACATGGATTTTAACGTAGAAACCCTATTAAGGGAAAAACCACTAGGACCAGTACCCCAAATTTTCACTCTTCTGAAGTGAGCCCTGTTAGGAGCCAACCCTGTTAAAAGTTACAAACACACTGTTAAGTGTGACCTTGTTAGAGGATTTTTATACATATAGGTTGTCACTTAGTATCTGGCATCTATCTTTCTACCATCCTTGAATCAACCTTCTTCTTAGACTGTCAATAGGCTTTAGGAAAATCTTGCCACCATCCTTGAATCAACCTTCTTCTTAGGCTGTCAATAGGCTTTATGCAAATTCAATGCTACTTTCATGAATCAACCTTTTTTGGCAATCTGTTAGGATATACCTCAATTATAGAAGACAGTTAAGTGCTGCTCTATTAAGAGACTTAATGCTTCAATGGTTAAATTGAAACACAATGACCTGTTTCTAATGCAACTTGAATTATAGATTTTTAGATCTATTTAAGTACAATACCTCTCTGATAAATGTATCAATTCAAATCCTTTTGCTCCACACTTTTTGCTTTGTGATGTTGTGCTTCACTGTTCATCGGTGTCTACAGAATTCTTTAGCTCTCCCTCAGCTTGATTGATCAGGACTGTATGAAGTTTATCCTTCACCTGTTTCTCTTTAGCATCCTCTTTCTATTCACTCCCCTTCCGTGTATATGATGGATTTTGGAAATGAATTATGCTTGTCTCTTATATAGACATGATATTCCTTCATTCTTGATTCTTGATTCTTAATTCTTGGCTCTTGGCGTGAAAAACAATCCAGCCAATTTGATTTATGACTTTAACTCCTGATTTATCTCATAGTTATCTTCTTGCCAACTGTACAAATCTTCTTTAAATCAATTACTTAACTCTAGGTGAATAAAAAAATAAAAAAACCAGTTAAGTCTATCCTTAAGCTCTACCATCTAGATATTTTGTGATTTTCTTAACTCTCTATTCTGTCGGTCAACTCTGTAGTTCGTCGTCGATGACAACTGCCAGTTCTGTCTGTGTAACTCTAGTTAGCTTTGGGATCTCTGTCGGTCGGGCATCATTGGATTTTTCTTCATCGAGCAACACTTTCTTCTACTCATCGGGCATCACTATGACTCTTTCTTTTCCTTTCCCGATGGTGTGCACTCCATCGGTGTTGTCTGTTACTTAGTGAATACTTGACTTTTATGCATTGCTGAAAGCATAATCTTTGTTCCATTGATTCTCTGAAGTCTTTGCCATTATGTTTATGACTATACAAATGATATTAAGTTGACATCAATGACAATATAATCCATTAACTGATTTAATGTCTTGCATCATCTTACACTTAACATTATCAAACATTCAATCAGTTACATGTCATCAATCTCTCCCTTTGGCATTAATGGAAACATACTATATTATCACACTATACTATTTCTAATACAATATGAAATACAATTGTTGAGATTCATCAAATTACCAAATACTTTGTTTTGATAAATGATGGAACTGTCTGACCACCGATAAGCTCTGTGTTAGCTTAGATTTGATTCTTGCAGTTTTCTGTGTTTCTTCTTTTGATGTGTTGTGTCCTCTGTTTGTGTCAATTTCTCTCTTTTGACTGTTCTTTTTCTTTGATGTCTCTGTCTTTTGTTTGCAACTTTTATACAAATTCTCTCCCTATGGATATGATCTCTCCTTGTTTGGAGTAATCTGATAATGAATAGTTTCTGATGATAATATGGATACATTGTCTCCCTTTGACAACAATGCCAAACAAATATTTTGGAAATATCTTACATTCATGTTAAACAATTATTTTCTTCTATCCATAATATATTTCTTGAATTTCCCTTATCCATCATCAATACAACAATATGCTCTGGTACTCGTGTTTGATATATACCTTTATGTATATAGATATAGCTTTGAAGTTCATCTTTTTCTTGCATCAATCACGAATGATATTCTGATAATATATGGCCGATGCAGCCTTCAGTCCTTTACTGACTAGTAGACATGGGTTTGACCCCTAGTCTCTTTCTCAGGTACTCAAATCTATCATTGGGCAGTGGCTTGGTGAAGATATCAACCAATTGTTCTTTTGATTGCACATATTCAAGTATCACCTCTTTTTCTTGAACTTGTTCTCTTAAATAATGATACTTGATGGGAATGTGTTTAGTCTTTGCATGCATGACTGGATTCTTGGAAATGTTTATTGCACTGGTGTTATCGCAATAGATAATAACTGGTTATATGATCTTCATATGCATACCTTCCAGCAACTGTTTGATCCATGCAATATTTGAGTAGTTTACAGCAGCAAAAACATATTATGCTTCTACAGTAGACTAAGAGATGCATCCTTGCTTCTTGCTAATCCATGTGACAAGTCTGTCACCCATAAAGAATGCTCCTCTAGTTGTTCTCTTTCAGTCATCAAGATTTCCAGCTCAATCAGTTTCGGTAAACACTTTTAGTTTAAATTTGCCTTCTCTTCTATATCATAAGCCAAATTCCTCAGTATTCTTTAGATATCTTAAGATTCTCTTCATAGTAGTCATATGTGATTCCCTGGGGTTAGCAGAAAATCTAGCAACAATTCCTACTACATGTGCAATATCTGGTCTAGTGTGTACAACATACATGAGTTTTCCTATCATTGATCTATACAGAGTCTAATTTACCTCTGTTGACTTGTATTCCTTTGTTAATTTGCATCTAGTAGCCATCAATGTTCCAACTGGTTTGAAATCTTCCATCTTGAATATTTTCAGGACCTCTTTGATGTATTTGGACTTTGTAATGAAAATTCCTTCACTTTGTTGAATGATCTGTAGACCAAGAAAGAACTTGATCTCTCCAAACATAGACATCTCAAACTCTTTGCTCATCTCATCAGCAAATGATTTGCATAGCATATCATTGCCTCCAAATATGATGTCATCAACAAATATTTCAGCAATCAAAGTGTTAGCATCAGTATCTTCTTTCAAATAAAGATTATTGTTTTCACTAGTCCTTATGAATCCAATATTTATTAGATAGGAATGAAGTCATTCATACCAGGCTCTGGGATCTTTTTTTAATCCATACAAGACTTTTTGAAGTCTACATACCATGTTCCTCTTGTCTGGATCTACAAACCCTTCTAGTTGCTCAATGTATACCTCTTCTTCAAGTATTCCATTTAGGAATGTTGACTTGACATCCATTTGATATACTTTGAATCCTCTGTATGCAGCATAAGCAAGTAGTATTCTTACTCCTTCTATCCTAGCAATGGGTACAAAGGTCTCTCCATAGTCTATACCTTCCTCTTATGCATACCCCTTGCATACTAGTCTTGCTTTGTTCCTTGTGACTTCTCCATTCTCGTTTAGCTTATTCCTGAATATCCATTTTGTACCGATGATATTCTTGTCATCTAGTCTTGGCACAAGTGACCATGTTTTTCTCTTCTCAATCTGCTCAATCTCATCATTCATAGCACTTATCCATTCTTCATTATCTATTGCAACATTGACAGATTTTGGCTCAAACTCACAAATTAAACAATTTGAGTTTAAAGACTTACTTCTTATTCTTGTACCAACTTTCTTATCTCCTATGATCTGGTCCTCTAGATGGTTCCTTCTTACATATCTTTCAAGTATAGGTACAACTCTTTGTGTATCAGCTTGATCTTCATTACCTTGCTCATTATCTTGATCATTATCCTGACTGTTGGTATTCTGACCGTCGGTTGCAACATTCTGTTGTTCTAGATTTAAGCACTGTTACTCGGGTAGAGTTATGGGTTCTTCATAGTATACAAACTTGTTGTAGTCCTCTGGTTCTTTTGTGCTTTCCAGCTCATTCTTTTCTGCAAATTCATCAATCCTCACATTTTTACTTTCAACTATTTTGTTAGAAGCCTTGATTAGACATTTAAAAGCTTTGCTCTTGGTAGAATACCCTAGCAAAATACCTTCATCACTTTTGGAATCAAGCTTTCCATTTCTATCATCTTTTAAGACATAACATTGACTACCAAAGATCTTGAAGTGTTGACAGCTTCCCTCCAGAAGATTTGGGTGATGTCCTTCTCTATCATCAGTGTTCTTGCACAATCAACTATTGATCTATTCCTTCTCTCAGCAATCCCATTTTGTTGAGGTGTCCTTGGTGCAGAAACTTGTCTTTTTATACCATGCTCATTAGAGAAATTAGTGAATTCATCTGATATAAATTCACCTCCTCTATCTAATCTTAAACATTTTAGATCCTTACCACTTTGTTTTTCTACCATAGCCTTATACCATTTAAACATCTTGAATGCTTTAGATTTTTCTTTTAGAAACATTACTGTCATCATTCTAGAGTAATCATCAAC
>MU224027.1:1779974-1825032 GCA_018584345.1 Thuja plicata | reverse complement strand
TTGATAACCGATAAGCAATAAAACTTATTTACCGATACTCAGTAAATATGCAGAGTATACCAATCAATCTAGAAATGCATATGTGAAATGTAAAACAATGAAGTAATAAACCATACACACATAACACGTGGATTTTAACGTGTAAACCTTGTTAAGGGAAAAACCACTAGGACCGGTACCCCAAATTTTCTCTCTTTCAAAGTGAGCCCTGTTAGGAGCCAACCATGTTAAAGGTTACAAACACACTGTTAAGTACGACCTTGTTAGAGGATTTTATACATATAGGTTGTCACTTAGTATCTGGCATCTATCTTGCTACCATCCTTGAATCAGCCTTCTTCTTAGACTATCAATAGGCTTTAGGCAAATCTTTCTACCATCCTTGAATCAACCTTCTTCTTAGGCTGTCAATAGGCTTTATGAAAATTCAATACTACTTTCATGAATCAACCTTTTTTGGCAATCTGTTAGGATATACCTCAATTATAGAAGACGGTTAAGTCCTGCTCTATTAAGAGACTTAATGCTTTAATGGTTAAACTGAAACACAATGACCTATTTCTAATGCAACTTGAATTGCATATTTTTAGATCTATTTAAGTATAATACCTTTTTGATCAATGTATCAATTCAATTCCTTTTGCTCCACACTTTTTGCTTTGTGATGTTGTGCTTCACTGTTCGTCTGTGTCTGCAGAATTCTTTAGCTCTCCCTCAGCTTGATTGATCAGGACTGTATGAAGTTTATCCTTCACCAGTTTCTCTTTAGCATCCTCTTTCTATTCACTCCCCTTCTATGTATCTGATGGGTTTTGGAAATGAATTATGCTTGTCTCTTATATAGACATGATATATTTTGATTCTTGATTCTTGATTCTTGGCTCTTGGTGTGAAAAACAATCCAGCCAATCTGATTTATGGCTTTAACTCCTGATTTATCTTGTAGTTATCTTCTTGCCAACTGTACAAATCTTCTTTAAATCAATTACTTAACTCTGGGTGAATAAAAAAATAAAACAACCAGTTAAGTCTATCCTTAAGCTCTGCCAACTAGATATTTTGTCATTTTCTTAACTCTCTATTCTGTTAGTCAACTCTGCAGTTCATCGTCGATGACAATTGCCAGTTTCGTCGGTGTAACTCTAGTTAGCTTTGGGATCTCCGTCCGTTTGGCATCATTGGATTTTTATTTGTTGGGAAACACTGTCTTCTACTCGTCGGGCATCACTTTGATTCTTTCTTTGCCTTTACCGATAGTGTGCACTCCGTCGGTGTTGTCTGTTACTTAGTGAATACTTGAATTTTATGCATTGCTGAAAGCATAATATTTGTTCCATTGATTCTCATAAGTCTTTTGCATTATGTTTATGACCATATAGATGATATTAAGTTTACATCAATGACAATATAAGCCATTAACTAATTTAATGTCTTGCATCATCTTCAACTTAACATTATCAAACATTCAATCAGTTACATGTCATTATTTACATTCAGCTCTTGTATGTTTGATTTTTAAAGCATTTTAAATGTACCAGTTATAAGGTAAGTGTGTTGTTATTTGTGAGTTTCTTTCAAGGAAGGTTTAAATATTGCAAATAGTTCCAGAGGGTTAGGGTTTTATGCAGGAATTTGATATAGGGGTATGAGGGTGAAAGGATAGTTTGTAAGGCATTCTATCTAAGGTTTTGTTTATGTTTTAATTAATTGTCTTCGATGAATGTATGTTTCATTATGACTCTATGGCCTAGAATTAGGCACTGGTCAAGTTCTGATAAGTAGTTGTTATCATCAAATCAATCAACTATTGAATAATCTTTTACTTTTTGTTATTTAGAATACACATGTCTAGCTAAATGTATTGAGAAATACATTTCATCATGGTGATTCCTTAAAGAGAGAATTCATAGGTTAACCTTCCTAAGCCAAGTGGTCTAAAAAGAAGAAGGATTAAGAATCCTTGATCCACTATAAGATTTCCTGTAAAGCAGTGAATCTGAAGATAGGTGCACCTGCCTGTGTTTGTGGAACTCAAAGTGTAAAAGAAATAATGTCCTTGTTAATTAGCCTTTTCCATGTATGAATCTTAATTGGGAATTTGAGAGTCAAGCATTTCCTGTTGTATATTTATTCTACAAGAAAAAGTTCTAACAAATTGGCGACCCTACTGGGGATTATTTGAATATTCTAAAGTCATGTTTATCAAAGAACTAATCCTTGAGGTATTATATATAAGTCTGTTCTTTTTAATAATTGTGAGATTGAGTTTATTTTGTTTATCTGTTGTTGCGCACTATATGAAAGTCATGCTCCTAAAAATGATACAAATATTGTCTCACGTGGATTGAATGGTGGCTTTAAGTTCTTTTGATCTGCCCTAGATCATATTTTGAGGATATATCTTCAGGAGAAAGTGAATTAGCACAAGAAAATACAGTGAAGGATAGTGCTCTCTTGATTACATATTTGGCCAAGGTGAGGGATTACAGTAAATATATTGCATAAGGGTCTTTTATTAGACTTATTTTTATGAAGCAATGTCTAAGTTGAGACTAGATTCTCAGCTATATTTCATATATTTGTCCTCTGTAAAGAGGTGGCGACTCTAAATCTCTGTGTATTCTAGTGAAATTTTCATATTGAACGTATTTGATATACTTGTCTATTTTGAAAGATGAGTCGACAAAGGAATACTAGATCCTATTTCAAAGAAAATCCTAAGAAGAATGTTGGAGAAGAGCTCCATACACCGGGAAGGAGACAATGGTCTAAAAGAGGTATATCTAAACATGACTCCTCAAATACCTTTAAGGGAAAGATAGAAACCCTTTCTCCAGAGAGAAAGTCATCTTCATCTAAAGATGCAGGACCCATAGGACCAATTGACACTTATAGATCTGATGCTAACTTTGATCCTTTCAGAGATGGGGAAAATACTGATATAGGTTTCTTCCCTGCAGAAGAAAATCTAGCTCCACTAGAAGAAACTTTTGCTGTTGAGACAACCTCCTATGATTCTGATAAGTTGCAGGATGAGGTTCTGGCTTTAAAAAAAAGAAAAAAGGAACAAGAAAAGGAAATAGAAGATGCAAGGAAGAAACATGAGCAAAAGTTATATGACTTACTCATGGAAAGAGAAGAACTCTTGGCTGAAACTAGAAGAAATGACCTCAAGGCAAAAAGCTAAAATCAAGAGGTTAAAGGTTTGAATCCAGACTTGTTTGGTGATTTTGATGATTTGAGGAAGAAAGCCCCAAATAAAATGTCAAATCCTAGCAAGGATGAATTTGAGAAAGAACGTCTTGTCATCAGACAATTGTACCCATATGAGATTGAACAGAATGCAAAACTTAAGAAAAATACTAAGGATGCCCCCAACAAAGGTAAGAAAAAGGCTGTTGGGGTGACTATAGAGGAACCTAAGAAGAACATGACCATTCATGTAGGAGCATCTCAAGTTGATCTTCAGCTGGAACAAGCTAGAAAAGCTAAAGAGGACTGAGCCAAACAATTGGAGAAGTTAGAATTAGAGGCTGCTACAGCTGATATGAGAATGAAGATAACTTTCCTACATGCCACTACCAACACTTCTGCAAGTAGCTCTATGCTAGTTAATCATGGGACACAACAAAAAAATCAATCTGCTGGCCCAATCCAAAATAGTCAAAGGGTTGATCCTAAAGTGCAATCTTCTGGTTTGAATTTGAATGTTAAAACCTTTAGCCCAAATGTGAATGCCTAGCCTGTTGGTCCCGGCCCAAGCATTCAAGTCTCTATCCCAAAACAAAGTGTTCCCCCACCCATTCAAAATAAAGGAGGATCTACTAGACCAAATGGTGATAATGTGCTTGGAAATTTCCAGAGGAGACCTGTCCACATGAACAGATATAGAGCCCTTTTCTTTGAAGGCATTCCTGGTCACCCTAATGTGATCCCCAATGAGGTAAGAAACAATCGCCAAGTTCACAGGAAATAATGTTGTAACTTGTGAAGAGCATTTGAAAATTTTTAGTGATAAGAAAACTAAATTTGAAATTGAAAATGAGGATGTCATTATGAAGCTTTTTGTTCAGTCATTAACAGAAGATGCTAGATATCGGTTTAGGAATTTACCAAATGATAGCATTGCATCTTGGGATAATTTTATAAAGTCTTTTAGGGAACAATACAAATAACATGTAAACTCTGGATACCTGCTAAATGAATTCAATAACATTAAAAAGTTCCCTAATGAAAGTATGCCTAATTTTAACAATAGATTTCAAAAGGCCATGAATAAACCACTCCAAGTCTTGAGGTTAGATGGGGAAGTATGTCTTACAACTTACATCAATGTTGTTGATGGTAAAATGTATTACTTAATCAGAGACAAAAACCCAACAACCTTCAGGGATGCATACAAAATAGCTATTGATATTGAAAGTAATAGGAGGGAATCAAGAAAATTGGGAAAGAGGGAAGCAAATAAACTTTGGAAAGAAATGGGACCAGCCAACAAAACTGCCAAAGAAGATGACACAATAGATAAATTAGTGAGTGTAGTAAAAGATCTTGCTGACAAAATGGATACAAATGATAAGGGAGGGTACCATGATAATAAATACACTAACCAAAGGTTTGATAAACATCGTAACAACAGAGACTACCCATACAAAACAAATTGGAATAATGGCAAGCTAGTCCCTGATGGACAAGATAACCCAAAAGCCAAAGAAACCCCATATACTCTGAAAAGGAATAATGAAAATTATGTTGAGAACACTCCTTGGTGTGATGCTTGCAATATGCCACATTCTTCATATCAGTGTGTAGTAGCCCAGACCTTGTTTGATCAGACAGAAGAAAGGGAACAAGAAGGCCCTGCCATTAATATGTTCACAGTGAAGAAACCATATCCATAGTTTTCTTACATTGGTTCATATTCTGATAACTTGTATACAAAAGACAATTCTTGTTTAGAATATCAATCATAGATTGCACCTTACCAAAGTGATCAGGTTGACTGTGTTTCACAAGTAACCATAAATACAGTGGGAAGTGACAAATCACATTCTCATTTTAAAACTCCTACCGATGAGGAAAAGAGATCTTTAACCATTGCAAAAATTAATCAAGCTAGAAATGCATATAATCTGAGAAATAGAATAGTACAACCAGCCCAAGGTAAACCTACCCCTGTCTATGTCAGAAAGGATTCACCTCAAGTTACTGTGGATTCTCATGCCAGGGAAAATAAAGATGAAAAACCAGAAAGACAAGCAGGACCCTCTTCTGGTCATGTTGAAAAGGAAGAAGCAAAGGAGGAACAAATAGCCAATGATAAATCCAAGAAAGGTAGAAAGATGAGTGATGTGTCCTCTGAATTACCCCTTTTTGACATGATACATGCTCTGACTCAAATGAAATTTTTAGTCCCACTCATGGAGATGCTAAAAATAAAAGAACATAAAGAAGCTTCTTTGGCACTTCTAAGAGGGATAGATGATGTGTCTGTGCCGAACCAAGAGAACACCCTTGACATCAAATGATACTGGAAGGGACAGCCCACAAGTAAAAGGAATAGAAAAAAGCAAATAATTTTCCAATATCTACATTGGCAACATAATTACCCAAGAACCATTATATGTTGACCCATTTTATGTCACTTTAATGGTTAATAATTTCTTAGTAAAAAATTGCATGATTGATTCTAGAGCTGCAGCAAATGTAATGTCTTATCATGTCATGAAGGAACTGGGACTTCAAGTCACCACACCTGCTGGAAGTTGTTATGCTATGGACAATATGGAAGTTCCTGTGATAGGAACACTGAAAGACATTGAAGTGAAAATTGTTGCTTTCCCTGAAGCAACTTACAGAATGGATATAGTGGTTGTATATACTAAGCCATATTATGGTATGCTTCTGTCAAGACAATGGGCTGTAGCAGTGGGTGGAAAGATGCAATTATATTTGTCCTATACAACTATCCCTGTAAATGGAAATGAGGTCAAGTTGTACAGAGAACCCCAGTCACCTTTCATGGTGGAGGTGGTTCTACTTGACCAATTAAACTGTTGTGTAGATGTTGATATGGAAAACTTTACTGTAGAAGAGATCAAGCCACAATTAAAGAATACTGGACCAATTATGGATGAATTTTTGTTGCAACAAGATGGGCTATGGAAAATTTACTTTGATGGAGGATGTTCCAAGGAAGGATCAAGAGCAGGAGTTTTGTTTATTTCCCCATCAGGTATCACTTTCAAGTATTCCTTCCTGCTAAATTTTCAATGTACAAATAATACTACTAAATATGAAGCTTTAATATTGGGAATGGATATTGCTATTAAGAATGGTATTAAATGTTTGAATGTTCATGGGGATTCTCAGTTAATCATATCTCAGATAAGGGAACATTATGCTTCCAAAGATGACAGACTAAAATTATACAAGTATGCAGTCTGGGATAGGATAGAATTCTTTGATGCCTTCAATATCCTATGGATAGAGAGATCAAATAACATAATGGAAAATTTCCTTGCTAATGTTGCCCTAAAAAATAATGATGTCACCCTTACTGGCATGTCTATGGTAGAAATAAAAAGTAGACCTAGAGTTTATGACAATATTCATAATTAGCAAGTATTTGAGGATGATGATGACATCCTTAGGTTTATTTAGTGTGTAGATCAATATGATGGTCAGAAGACTGAATCTGAATCTCTAGTAGTAGTTGTGGATGGTAAGGAATATATATTTGACCAAGAAGTTATCCAGTTGGCTACTAATCACATTCCCAAAGGGTTGGTTGAGTTGGAAGGCATGTTCAGTATAAATGACAATTATATGACCCAGAAGTCCAATGCAAAGGTAGGAGATTTAGAAGAAGTTAACCTGGGATCTGAAACATCTCCTTAATTAGTCTATATTGGTAAAAGGTTGGATAGAAATGTGAGACTGAATCTGATAAAGCTGTTAAAAAAGTATAAACATGTATTTTCCTGGTCTTATGAGGATTTGAAAGCTTATAAAAAAGACTTATTCCAACATGATATCCCTCTAAAAGAAGGTGAAAACCTATTTAGTAAAAAAAAAAGCCCCATTAATCCACTGCTGGCTACTAAAATGCAGATGAATTGATGAAGTTGAGAGATACGGGCATAATTCATCCTATCAGGCATTCATCATGGGTTTACAATCTAGTCCCTGTGAGAAAGAAGAATGGGGATATAAGACTATGTGTTGATTTTAGAAATTTGAATGTGGCCTCACAGAAAGATAACTATGGACTACCCAATATGGAGGCTATGTTGCATAAAGTCACTGGATGTGATTTATTGTCTATGATGGATGGGTTCTTAGGATACAATCAAGTGCTGGTCAAAGAATATGAACAATTTAAGACAACATTTACTACTCCTTGGGGCACTTATGTGTATGCTCACATACCATTTGGTTTTAAAAATGATGGTGCAACCTTATAGAGGGCCATGGATGTAGCTTTCAGAGATCTAATAGATGTTCTGATGGTAGTATACCAGGATGATCTAATAGTTTTTTCAAAAGGGACAGAAGATCATTGTAACCACTTGGAGAAAGTTATGATAAAAGCATTGGAATATTTTGAACCCAAAAAAGTGCCACTTTGTTGTTACTGAAGGGAAAATTTTGGGCCACATAGTGTCAAAGGAAGTGTTAGGTCTATTCAAAAAAATTTCAAACAATAAGTCCCTGGTCTGTTTTTTGCAAAAATGTTTTGTGAAGGACACTTAAAAAACCCTTGTTTGATGTCTCAGAGTATAAAATTTGGTCCTAAAACCCTAAGCGTTGAAAAGTTTTCTAATTTCATGTTACTTTTTGTCACTTAAAGTCATGTCTTGCATGGGTTCCTTTTAAAATGTTCACGTTCATTAAGTTGTCGGTATCCTAACGCCGTGGTCCCGTATTATTCCCTAAGTTCAAAGTCCGCAAATGTTTTTATTAAATTCATTATCTGTCAGGCTAATATGTTTTGATCTAATGGCCCACTTAATCACTTATTCCCAAAGTGATCTACATCTACTGTTTAAGCCATTAAGCCATCATGACGCGTGTCTTTGGTGGGTTTGATGGTTAGAAAGGGTTTTCAGTTAAACAGTGGGCATATTTATTTTCATCGAATGGTAGACTTAATCGCTTGACCTCAACTTGATCGAGATCTATCCTTTAAGGGATTAAGTCTGAATGACGCGTGTCTTTGGAGTGATGTGGGCCCTGTCATAGGTAGTATGGTGGAGATTAAAGCATGGATAGATCTAACTATGGACTTAATTGCTTATGGCTAAGATGCGCAATATCTATCAATTAAGCCATTAAGCGGTGTTGACATGTGGCAGTTGGTGAACGCGGGTATTTTGAATAGCTTTTGATTAAAGTGTCAACAATTTTATTTTGATCCAACTAATGACTTAATGGCTTATCCTAAAGATGCGCAAGATCTAGTGTTTAAGCCATTAAGCAGTGATGATGCATGTCCAAATGGTGATGTGTATTCCATTAAAGGTGAAGCTGACCGTAGATTAAAAGGTGGAAAGTTTGAAGAAGATCTAATGGTTCACTTAATGACTTAAAGGAAAAGTGCATGAGATATATCAATTAAGAGATTAATTCATGATGCCACATGTCCTAATGGGTTTGGCTGAGGTCGTAAAATAAGAAATAAAGCCAGAACATGTACAAAAAGATCCGACGGTTGGCTTAATCGCTTAAAGGCGAAGTGATCAACATCTAATGGATAAGCGATTAAGTCATGGTGATGCATGGAAAAAGGGTGGGTCCTGTATAGCGCAGAGATGATGTTAAAGAAGGTGCAGTTACTAAAGAGATCGGATGGATCGCTTAATGGCTTAAATAAAATATGGGCGAGATCTAGAAATTAAGCCATTAAGTCATGTTGACGTGTGTCCAAGTTGATGACATTGCAGCCGCAGTCAATAAACTCAAGGTGAAATAACTTTCAGCCAAGTTAAGATGAATCTGACAGTTGACTTGATCACTTAAAGGAAAAGTGAACAAGATCTAGTGTTTAAGTGATCAAGTTGTGCTAACACATGTCCTAGATGGATATTTGTTTTTTGGAAGAGATGAGAGTCGTCAGATGAGGGAGATGTTGTTGAAGATCTTTGGTCCAGATTCAAAGTTCTTAAAATGATCATCATTAAGCCGTTAAGCCGCGAGTTTTGAACCAGGTGAATTGATTACAGAACATGTGGCCACTTTAGTTCAATTCAATGTGAAAGACTGATTTTATTGAGGCCATATAATTCATTTCTTAAACTTGAAGCTGCCATAATTCATCAAAGTCATTCAAGCAAAGATCAGAATTGCAGTGACATTGAGCTCTTTGCAAAAAATTGCAAAATAGGTAAGTCTCCTGTGATATAGTAGAAATTCATGCTTTTAGTGAAATTTGAAATTTGAAAAGGTCTCAGAATTCTTGTTTAAATTTGAATATCATTCTGGTAAAAAGCCCTAGATTCAAAAAATGGCCCCTAGGATTGAATTCTCTGGCAAGGTAGAATATAAAGATAGAAATGTGAGAGATGACCTTCTATAGAAGTTGTGGGTCCATAGGTGATGCTACCCAAATTAAGAGAATAGTTCCAGCACATCCCCTTTTTAGAGTCAGGGAGAGTTTGTATGATACAGGTAGATGGGCCAAAGATGTCAGGACTAGCATAAATGGTTTAAATTTATTTAAGACTGCTTATAGCCAGAGGAATGCTCCTTCCTCAGATTGCAACATATGGGATCTAGATGTGGGTAAATTGATACTGCCTGGAGTATTTGTGGATATAGACCTATTTACTTTAATAGCCAATACATATGACAAAGTATCCAGGGTTTTAAGAGATACAAAGGGGAATGTGTTGTTGACTGTCACAACTGATGAAATTAGAAAGATATTCAATTTAAGTGACCTCTCAATTCAAATGGATGACATTGAATTCAACTATTTCAAACAAGTATACTAAACTCAGAAGGAGTACTACAAAAATGAGGCTTTAAAAGGGTACTTTAATAAAATAGGGGATTTGATTGTTGTGGGCTCAGATACACCAGAGCCCTTTAAACTGGACTATTTCAATTGTAAGGATATGAAAATGTATAGGTCCTTGTGCCTTGTGCTAGGACAATATGAGGAAATGACAATGATGGTCCACCTCATGCTTATGGTTGTTCAGATTTTGCATCCCCACCTATCAATAGTTTTTTATTATGCTTCCTACATTGCTGAGTTAATGCATGAAGGTCTGATAGGAATCAAGGATAAGAACATACTCAAGCCAATGGGGTGGTACTTTCTAATGATGCATATGATTTTGTTCAATAGTGCCAATGTCTTTGAAGAAGAAATGGACCTCATTAAGTTTCAGGATGATGAGGATTTGCCTGTTCAATTGTGGAGTGTTGATTTATCTTGGGACAAAAAAGAAGCCAACTATATAAATTTTGATAGATCTTTTGTTGCTAGGCTTAAATCACTATTATGTAAGCAAAACCCTAGAACCCATACAAACATGATGATATTATTAAGGCCTTTGGAGTATGCCCCAGAATTAAAAATTATTCACAATTGGGATGATCTTATTTTGTACCCTGTCTCCACGGTTATCAGAGTTTATGGTTTCAGTGGAACCCCAAATGTTCTACCTTACAAAGTGCCATTGAAGATTGGTATAGTAGAAATTCTAAGGCAAATGGGTGGACTACAAGAAGAAGCTTTGACAGGAAAGATGAAGGGAAGTATTTTCCGTACCCTCACTAGAGCCTATCACTTTATCATCACAAAGGGGGGATGAACACAATTTGATAAGTATTTTGAGCCATACCATTTAGCAACATCTGTGTCAAGGTGTGCAGATAATGAAGGTTTCATTATTGACATGTTCAGGAAGAGAACAAAGTCCCTGGCAGTAGATCACCAATTCAATTTCCCAGAGGACATCATAAGGAATGTGTTTGATTTGAATGACCAAGAAGTCAGGAAAGAAAAATGGTTGGTGTATAAAAAATCTTTGGATTTTATTCACAATTTTGACAAATCTTATGATCCTTTGAAGGTATTTTCACCCTGGGCTAAGAAGATTGAGTCTCTAATGACAATGTTTGAAGATAAAATGCAGAATCTTAACTAGAAGAAGAACAAAGTAATGGAGAGTGAGCCAGAAAAAGCTAAGGCTATTCTGAGAAAAATTACACAGGGAAGGGTAATCCCACCTGGAAATTATGTGGTCTACAAATGGAGAGGGTAGAGTACAATCATGCCCAAGATTGACAAGACTTCTGACCAAAAGGGGAAGAGGCCAGTAGATACTAGTGCTCAAACAATGCCATCTCCAAAGAGGCAGAAAATGGAAGGAAAAGAACAATCAAGTGATGTATACTCCCCTTCTTAGTCCCCTCTACAGATGGATGACCAAGCTATTACAGAGCAATTGGTCCAAATGGGAAGTATAGGGAAGGTTTTTGTCACAGCCCTAGAGCTACAAGAGGGAGTTCCAAATGCACCCATACATGCAACTCTGGATCTTACAGTAGCAGAGTTTGCAGGAAAAGAGCTGGACCCTATAACCAAACAGGCCAGTGAAGAATTTCTATCTGATGATAATTTTATTAAGGCTAGAGCCTTCATTCAATTCCTATGGAGAGACCATATTGATGAATTGAAGGATAAGTGTCACAAATTGCAAGAATCTCAACCTAACCAGAGAAAAGAATATGTTGAAAAGGAATTCAAACATGAATTGATGACCAAGTTTGACAAGATAACCCCTGAAGAGGGCAAGGAGTTAGTGAAGAAAAAGGGAGTCCTCATCTTACCCCAGTGGGATTTGGTTGATGCCATTGTGTTTGACACTTTGAGAAAGGAAGCCAAACCATTGCACACTAGTGAGACATCAATTGGTGCCCAGTTCAGTGATGATCATGCAACATTGGCAATATGGTCCTTGAAGAGGAAAGATAAAAGGAGAACCAATGAAGATGATCAAGCTAAGAATGCAGGTAGCCTCATAATAAAAAGAGTTTCAGATACTTCAAGGGTAGAAGTATCTAAGCATACTTTGAAAACTACTAAATTAAGGTTGAAGGTAGCTGAGAAGCAAGAAGATGCTTTTAAAAGCCTGACACAAAAATATGAAGTTATCTTGAAGGCTTATAATGATGAGAGGATTAAATCTATCCAAAATGATGATAGGATTACATTCCTAGAAGGAAATAAAATAGCTCAAGTTGTGCCTCAAAGGATGATTTCAAAGGATCCCCATCAGCCTTCCTCATCAAGTCCTATTATTACTTATCCTCCTTCCCCCGCACCATCAAATTTTACCACACTAGAGGAGGTTGAGCAGGAAAAGGCCAGACTAATAGCTGAAAGAACAGGGCTAGAAAGGAAAAAGAAAGAATGGGTTGAAGATTCTATAGCCTTCAGAGAAGTAGAGGCATGGGTGAAGCAAAATTATGCAGATAAGATACACAACAACCTTATTCATTGTACACATGAATTGGTACCTACTGCCATCTATGCACAATGAAAGAAATTTTTTAGCATAATGAATGAGTACAATGCAGATAAGGACATTTTAGACCAATTGGTAAATAAATGGAAAGGGAAGGGAGGGGAGTTGAAATTCTTCCACACCACTTGTAAGAAGGAGAACAATGTTGATATTGTTTTGACTGGAACCCATAAATGTGTGAAATGGCTTATGGACATGGACATAAGAAGGAGCATTGTCATAAGGAAAGTAATGGCCCTGAAAAAGGAATATTCAAAGGACAGATATTAAATTTTCCCAAATCATTTTAAGAAGAATGGAAATATTAAGGATGAAGCACTATGGAATCAACAAATTAATGAGGCACTAGTAGTAAGAACAAACAGTATAATTACCCTGGAAAGCACATTATTGTTTGTTCAAATAGTTGAGATAGTTGGAAAGGCTAGAGTGTTTTTTTCATTTTGGTCAGATGAGATTGAGAAAGCATATACCACCTGGAAGGAGATTAACAATAGAAAGGATGAGGTCCTTAGATTCAACTGGCCAAGTGATGAGGTGTACACTTCTGGGAAAGACAAGTACACAATAGTTGATCCAGGTGAAGGTGACAACATGCAGGTAGATGATGAAGCCCAACAGATTGGTTGATACAGTTGAAAGTGAAGATCCTACATCACCAACATCAAAGACAACAAACTCCAGATGTCTCACACTGAACAACTTTGAAGCAGTTGCAAGTACAAAGCGGTCAAAAGACAAAATTTGTCGAATATCTATTGTAACAAGAGTGGTTATCACTCTATTAGCTATTTTTTCTTTTTACTGAGGCATTAATTTTGTCCCTATTCCAATTTATCTAAAGCTTGTTGCAATCCTAATCTATAAAAGGATTCCCAAGATCATTGGAAAGGGCTGGAAAATTTGGAGTGTAAGCCATTTGTAAAGTTTTCAGTTAGAAGGAGAAATATAACATAATTTGTACTAGATAGTGTAAGAAGTCAGAAATAAAGTTGAGAGATCTTTTGCAGGTTATATCTGAGTACTTTTTGTATACTGAAATAAGATTTTTTGAATTTAATACAAAGATCCAGAATCCAAACTCTCCTGTGTTATGTTTCATATGAGTTATGAATTTTCCAATTCATTAGCATAGTCTTCTTTGTGTTTATGTACTTATTTGAGAGTTCTGATCTAAGATTAGATTAAATTAGGCTCTAATTTATGCATAGATTCATCTGACACATTGCAAGGATTCTATTAGTAGTAGGGTTTTTGGGATGGTTGTATTATGATTTGAAATCTTTGGTGAACATTAATTTTAGTATACTGTATCGGAGCCAGAATATAGCCCAATGGATAAAGCACTGATCTGAAGCTGATAAGTTTTGTTTTATTGCATATCTAGTTGCACATTGACTGTGTTTTCCTATAAGAAAAAATTTAAAATCCATTAAGTCTTCATTTGTATAAGTTTGTTATAATTTCTATCTCATGTTCCATTTAGTGGTTGATGTTCAATGGATAATTAGCCAATTATCTAGTATCTCCCGGTCATGTTGAGTCATTGTGAGATTACTGCTTGATAGTACCAGATTAGATATATCAATAGGTATAACAGGATATCCCCCCCTCGGTGTAGCAGGACCTAAAGAGTAGAAGTATTAAGAGAGTGCTTGTTAGTTGGTCTTTTTCTTGCATGAACAAATATTTGGAGGTGGATCCTCTATAAAAAATAGTCATAAAGGGAAGAGGTTGCTTTTGTTTCTATTAAAAAATGAAAAGAAACCAACATAAAGGAGTAAGGATAGATCCTGAAAGAGTTGAATCTATTCAAAAGGTACTTGCTCCCAGAAACTTGAAAGGCATACAATCATTTTTAGGGAAAATCAATTTTGTGCGAATTTTGCAAAACTGGTCAAACCCATTGTCAGATTGCTGAAGAAAAATGTAAAATTTGAATGGGACCAAGAGGCATAGTCAGCCTTTGAAAAAATAAAACAATTCATCCAAGAAGCACCTGTCCTAGTGTCCCCTGATTATACCAAACCCTTTTCTTTATTCACTTTTGCTTCTTTCCATATTATTGTTGCAGTTCTATTGCAGAAAGATGATGAGGGATTTGAACATCCAATAGCCTTTTTCAGAAAATCTTTACACTCAGCTGAGCTGAGTTATCAATTGATGAAAAAATAGGCTTATGCCTTGGTGAAGGCAGTCAAGGATTTCAGGCCTTATCTGGTATGTGCAAAGGTGAATGCATATGTTCCTCATGCTGCTGTTAAAGATATATTTGTCCAAAATGAGGTAACAGGGAAGAGATGCAAGTGGATAAATAAAGTTCAGGAATTTGATCTAGAAATTCACATCACAAAATTGGTAAGAGGGTTGGGATTGGAAAAATTGACGACAAAAGAAAATTTGGACCTAGTTCAGGTAAACAATGTTGATACAACTTGAAATTGCCTAACAAGTATTGAAATGCAACCTTGGTATACTAATTTTGTATATTTTTTGAAAAATGCTAAGTGTCTAGATAACCTAAGTGATAACAAAAGGAGGATTTTGAGGTTACAGGATCAGAAATATGTCTTGTTGCATGGTGATTTGTTCTGGAAAAATAGAGATGGGATCTTGTTGTTATATCTTGACAAAGGACAATCAGAGAATATTTTGAGGGAAATGCATGTTGGAATGTGTGGAGGGCATTATTCTGCCAGATCAACAGCTCATAAAATTTTGAGAGCTAGATATTATTGGCCTTATTTGTTCCAGGATGCTTATACTTTTGTCAGAAAGTGTGAACCATGTCAGAGATTCTCAAGAAAAATGAAGTTTTCAGGAGCTTTATTATTGAATCCTATAGTAGCAGGAGCCCCCTTTTCCATGTGGGGAATGGATTTCATCAAAGAATTTGCTGAGAAATCAAGTGGGGGCCATATTTGGATTTTGTTGATGATTGATTATTTTAAAAAATAGGTAGAGGCGGTTCCAACCAAAAGAGCAACAAGCATAGTGGTCATTGATTTTTCGATGGACAATATGATCACAAGATTTGGTGTTCCCATCAAGTTGGTAATGGATAATGCCATGTTTTTTAGGTCTAAAGAATTTATTGATTTCTTCTCTAATATGGGAATTGTTATGTCTTATTCATCCCCATACCATCCACAAGCCAATGGTCAGACATAATCCAGCAATAAGAATCTCTTGCAAATTTTGAAAAAGACCCTGGAAGGTAATAAAAGAGCCTGGAATATAAAGTTAAAACTTTCCCTTTGGGTAGACATAATCACTATAAAAAAGGCCACTGAATAGTCTCCCTTTGAGTTAGTATATGGTGTTTAATCAAGAATGCCCATCAATAATTTTCTTCCAATTTATAAATTTATCCAAGATGAAGAGATTGAAGTCTCTGAACCTATGGAAGAAAGAATGGTTCAATTGGTAGAATTGGATGAAATAAGGAGAGAAAGCCAGAGGGAAAATTTCAAACTATAGCAAAAAATGAAATACCTTTTTGATAGAAGGGCACATAAAAGAAAGTTCCAGCCTGGTGATTTTGTGTTGCAGTGGAATACCAGGGCTAAAGAAAAAGGAAGCATAAAAATTTTGAGTCATTATGGTTAGGGCCTTTTCTCATCTCTCAGATTTTTGGAAAGCATTCATATTTCCTCAGGAATATGGATGATGAAGAACAGGAATTTCCAGTGCATGGACAATTCCTGAAAAATTTCTTCAATTAGATCTATTTCTCCATGCACAGTAGTGTTGTATCCTATGTATAGGTGTGTTTGTTTCCATCGTGGGTTTGTTTCTATTGTATGTTTGTTTCTAGTAAAAGGTTAGTGCAGTTTTGGTCTTCTTTTCCATAGGTCTGTGGTTCTTGATACAAACTTGTGTTTACAAATCCTCAGATAGAGCCACTGTTGGTTTTTTTTCCTGTTCTTGAGTTTGCCTTGTAAAATTTTGAAGTTTCCTGTCATACATGTGCTTGAAGGGTTTAAAATCATGGTTGAATTTGTCCCTGTACCTCTGCAAATATTGTTTTAGCCGTTAACCATGTTGAAAATGCCAAAAAACCCTAAGTCCTTAGGTTATATCTATGCGAAAATGCAAAAAAGCCTTAAATTTCCTAAACGGGTTCTATTTTCATGTTGCTTTTTTGCACTTAAGTCCTGAAAAATATGCATGTGCTTATATGAAATTCACTGTCTCATAAAAGAAATAGAATATTCTATATGGTTACGAGACTCAGCGAATTGCCTTTGTCACACTATCTCTCAATGAAAAGGAATATGCTTAAATGATTAAGAGACATAGCGCAGACCATTCATCTGAAAGAAAAATCAACGGTGGTCGGGTTATTGCTTAATAAGATTAGAGTTAGAGATTTCATATCATGACTTTGAGTTTTCTCAATCGCATTGTCTCCAGATATAACTCAGGGTTATGTGTTAAGTTGAGAGCTTAAAGATTTCTCTATTGTCACCAAGTTTTGTAATAAGATGTGAGTTAAGTGAAAGAACTAGAGATTTGGCGACAACTGTTCATCTCAGTTTAAATATAATGATAGTCGAGAAGTCTCCTAATAAACCCTATGATTAGTAAATCATTCAGCGACATTGAGTTTTCCTCAGTCGCCAGGTCTCTAAAACAAGCCAAGGTTAAAGATGGTTCAAAAGAAATGTTGTCGCCAAGTCTCAGAATAAAAGGTGAGTTAAGAAAAAGATTGCGAGACTTGGAGATAGTCGTTTGATCAAAGTAAGATCCAATGGATGGCGTGAAGATGCTTATAGTATTTGAAAATTCAATAGTTATTCAGCAATCATGAGACAAGGAATAACATTGAGACACGTGGCTAAATATGTAAAGACACAGGGTGTTGTCACCAGGTCTCGAGATGATTTATGGTTTGCTAGAAATATTAAGAAACTTAGCGAGAGCCATCAGATGTTGTTAGATTGAAGATCAATAGTTGTCAAGTAGTCTTTGAATAAAATGGCCAGGTGTATTTTTTTCTAGCGACTAAGAGAGAAAAGGAAATAAAGGTTACATTATGTTTAGTCTCCAGGTCTCAAGATATATTAGGGTTTGATATAATTTTTATGAGATTTAATATTGGTTGTTAGATGCTAAGCTAAGAGAGATCAATGGTAGTTGGGAAGTCTCTTGATAGATTTGATAAAGTGAATTTTATTCAGCAATTAAGAGATAAGGCTTATGTCATGAAGTCTCAAAACAATTTATGGTCATATCAAAAGATGAGACTCGGCGAAAGGTGTTAGATCAAAAGGAAATAAACGGTGATCGTGTAGTCTTTGAATAAACCCAAAGTAAAGGAGATATTTCAGCGACTTATCTTTTCATAGTCGCAAGGTCACCAGAAGGTAACCAAGATTTGAACTGAAGTTAATATTGTCTTGTGTCACCAAGTCTCAGAAAGTGATCACAGTTAAGGATTTTTCTTAGCGACATGGAGATAAGTTGTAGTCATGAGGTCACTAAGTAAAGTGAAAGTTAATCCATGGTAAAAATAAATACAGTTGCTAACGCGCCAAAGTTGAAAAGTCATCAGTCAATGAGGATTTAGAGAATTTATGACAGCTTGGAAAGGTATCTGAGGGGTCTGGGGATCACCCAATCAGAACAGAATTGACCTCTTGTCAAATTTAATAAGGATTTTCATCAATTCTGCACTCATTTGAATTTGATTTCCTATCATGATCAAAGGCTATGGCTAGGAGAAAGCATTGATGTCATAGTATGCTAAATTGAAGGCAGAAGTGATGGGATTACCCAATTATGAGATACGTACTTTGATCACTCTTTACCATAAATAGATCATGTCATGCTTCATTTTCATTTACATTGCCCTCAGAATCTAGAGCGAAGAAATCACCAAGTTATCAGTGTTTCAAAAAATAGAGAGTTGCCAGATTTTGAGAGGTTAAGCAATAAGGGTTTCCAGTTCAGAATTCAGGGAAATTTGGTTGATTTTCAGAGCTTTTGATTGTTTTAAGCACATTGCAGTCTAGATGTAAGGGTTTCCAGTGAATAGTTTTGTTTCAATATCGGTAAGAAAAGTTGAGATAAAAACAAGCAGCCAAAATGAGTAGAGCAGTCCATGTAGCTTCCACCAGTGGGAAAAGTGAAGAAATGGATGATGAGGCCAAGGGAAAAGAAAATTTATTAGATGAATTCTCGACATTGCTGCCAGGCTCAACACATAATAATAAGTCAAAGGATGATATCCTGAATGATGACCTAGTATATATAAGAGATGCCAAAACTCCTGGTTCATCAGGTTACTCTCTCTTTAACTATTTTTATAAAAAATTTGATGAAGTTGTACCTATGTCGAACCCTTGGATATGTGGGTTAGCTAAGTTAATTGTGCCTGATGTATTCATAGATACTGATCTTGTTCTAGCTTTAGAAAATAATTATGTTGTGCTTTCTAAAACAATTAAGAAGAGTGATGGCACTATACTAGTGGCCTTAAACAGAAACTCATTTATGAAAGCCTTCAGCCTCTACTACCCTATGGCAACATAGATTGACCTTAAGAAATAGGAAGCTAGGTATGAAAAACAAGCTAGGGTAGTTAAAAGCTTAGTACAGAGGCATATTCCTAGACAAATCAAGAATTATATTACCCCCATGCCAAGACTTGCTCCTTATGCTTATAAGGATTTAAATCATTATATGAAGTATATTGCTTTTGCACTTTGTAGAGTATTAGGAAGGGATGGGGGTACAGAGAGAATTGTTGTAGATGTCCTGATGATTACCTTAGACTTTTAGGATGTCCATGTTGGCACCTCCTATTATTATATTCAGTACATAATTGATAGAATGCATGAGGGATTTGTGGCCATAAAAAATAAAGAAAAGGAGCCTAAGTTTTTACATTACTCCATATTAATGCATTTGATAATGTAATACAATTACTCTATGATGGATTGCAATAATTTAAGGCCACAAAGAATGCACCACGATCAGCCTAACCTTATTCAATTTTCCGTAAGGATTTGAAATTATACTGCTAGGGATTGTGACTTATATGCATTTGAGAACTAGACAGTCTATCCATTACTGCAGTGTCTAGGGGTAAATAAGACTAGATTACTAGCCAAGGTTCTACAATTATTGAGGCCTTGTGAGTATTTAGAAAAGTGGCCTGGAGATCACAACTGGGGTGATTTCTTCTTGGAGCAGAATTTTACTATGATTAGAGTGTATGGATGTTCACATCCACCACATATACTTCCATTTCATGTCCCTACCAAAATTGCAGCAATGGATTTCATATGATAGCTTATGTTGATAGATAAGGAATATCTGGCTCCTCATAGGAAAGGTACATTCACTCCCAGACAGTTTAAAATATATCCATTTACTATTGGCAAGAGAGCCATAGATCTAGTAAACAATTGGCTAAGCCATTATAGAATGGGTGTGGCATTGTATAGGTACATTGATACAGAGCGATTCATTGCAAGTGCCAAGATGCTTCTCACCCCAAACATTCCTTACACTTATGAGCATGAAGAGTGCATAGAAGAAGATGCCATAAGAAACATTATTGAGGATGAAGAAGTGATTCTCAGAGCCAATAAAATTAAAAATTTAATGGACCTGGAAAGGCAGGTAAAGAGAAAAGGATTATCTTTTGGAGGTTTTTTCCCTGATTTACCCTATTTAAAGGGGATAGAGGCTATGATTGACTCTCACACTTTCTTGTGTAATCAATTGGAGGATGCATTAGTAGTTCCTAAGAAGGGTCAACCAGAGCACTCTGAATCAGAGTATGATGATGACAGTGATGAAGGCTACCCATTGCCCATCCAGTCAATCAGGCAGTTGAAGAAGAATAAGAAGGAGATGAGAATATTATTGACCTAATAGAGGTCCCAAAAACTAAGGTTACCAATGAGCCTCCTCTCAAAAGGAAAAAAGGTTAACTTGGAGAGCCTTCTCAAGCATTTATTTATGTAAGAAGAGAGAAGAAAAAGGCTAAAGTTAGTGCCCTTATTCCTGGAAATAGACCATATGATCATCTGTTGAGGAAGGAGATTAGAAAAGGAAAATAGTTGCAACAAGATGAAGAGGATAATGTTGAATTGCCTCTTAGAACATGCAATGATGAAAGGGTAATTCGTCAGCAGCAATTTCTTGATGATGATAACTTCATCAAAACAAAGGAATTTAAAGACTTCCTTAGATGGAACAAACAATAACAAGTTGGCAAACAAATTGAATTGGATGGAGGAGAGCCAGTAATAGCAGAATCCTTACAGGCTATATAGGATTATGATCCTGAGATAGAGGAAATTTCTCCAGAGGAAGCAAGGAAACTGGTTAATGCCAGTGGGATGCTACTTGTTGAAGGTTGGGATTTAGCCTCAGCATTTATAATAGATCAGATAAGGAAACAACTGAATTTGATATTATCATCTGAATTCCAGATTGGAGAGATAATAAAAGGATTTGGTTATAATCCAAAGTCCTAGGCTATTGCAATGTGGATCCTAGCTCCTAAGGATCATAAGCCAACCTTATTGAATATTCAAGAGAACATGGTGGGTAGTCAGATGGTATGGTCTGTGAAAAATAAAAATGATATGGAGATCTCATAGGTGTTATCACATTTTCCCAATTAAATGTGGCTAAAATAGAATAGATATCATAGAGGTATAACACCTTAATAGAAGAGACCAGTGCTATTGTGAAAGACAGGGAGCTGTGTCAGATAAAAATTCATGCTTTGGAGAACACAATTAGAAATCTGACTCAGCAATTGATGGAGAAGCCTGAGGTTATCCCATCATCACCTAAGGAGGTTACACATGAAGAGGTCCAAACATATATAATAGGGGAGAGTGCTGAAATAAAGGAGTAGATCATAGAGCACAATGAGATTGTCCTAGGATCATTAATGAGCATCTTTCAGCACAGGATTGATATTTTAAAGGACAAGACTGATCTTATTTTAAATGCATATAACAAGCTTCCAATTTTGCATGTTGAGGTGACAAGTTTGATTTCTACTTTAAACCCCTATTTTGGAACATGGTCTACCCGGACATAACTATTTGAGAGGTTGACATCTTTGCAACCACATAGAAATGACCTTCCAGAGATAGTGACAGAGGTTGGTGATGAGATTGAGAAAATAAATGTAACTTTTCATTTCTTCAAAGGCAAGTTAAATCAAATTGAGGCCAGGATGAGTCTTTTTGGATTAGATTTCAACAGATTTATTCCTCTGATCAAGGGAGATTACAATCAGATCAAAGCCTTGGAGGCATGGAGAGCAGAGTTTGATAGAAAATTTCCTAAGAAAGAGGCATTTATTACTGAAAATGCAGAGTTGGATATGGAATGTTACAATAAAATTTTGGATGAAGCCTTTAAGGCTGAGACTGACATCAACAAATTTTTAATAGATGTCAAGAGTATAATAGATACTCGATGGAATAGGCAGAAAGCACAACTTGAGGGTATTAAGAGCTTTAATTCACCTACTGAAGATGATGTAGCAGCATGGGATACACTGACAAAGCATAAGAAGAAGAAAGCTATTGCAGAGGACATTTATGTCATTGATGAAAAGTAAAGAGGACACCTGGGACCTGATCGTTGAGCATAGGGAGAATAACTACCTCAAAGACTAGTGTAGATTATCCTGTAATGGCATTCACTAGGTCTTGTTACAACTATATGAAGTTATTTTGAATATCAACAGACAAAGGTGCCAGCTAGATGAAGATTGAAGACCAAGTTCAGTTATCAACAAATTTTGTCTTTTCACCGTCAAAAAGATTAACTGAATATTTTGTCTTTTAATGTCCTCCAAATTAGCTTAGTCATATAAAGCTTGTTTCATCCTTGATCTTTAAGGATTCCAAGATGACTAATGATGAATATAAATAGCAAGTAGTAAGATATTGTAAAGGATGGTAAAATCAAAACTGCGAGGCAGGCTTTTGAATTGTCTAAGTTTTAAGTTTTCAGTCAATTTGAATGTATTGAAATCAAGATACTATTAATGAAATACAATGGAATTTCCAGTCTCATATCATTGATGTATTTTTTCATTTACATTCATCTCTTGTATGTTTGATTTTTAAAACATTTTAAATGTACCAGTTATAAGGTAACTATGTTGTTATTTGTGAGTTGCTTTCAAGGAGGGTTTAAATCTTGCAAATAGTTCTAGAGGGTTAGGGTTTTATGCAAGAATTTGATACAGGTGTATGAGGGTGAAAGGATAGTTTGTATGGCATTCTATCTGAGGTTTTTTTGTGTTTTAATAAATTTTCTTTGGTGAATGTGTATTTCATTATGACTCTATGGCCAAGGATTAGGCACTGGTCAAGTTTTGATAAGTAGTTGTTATCATCAAATCAATCAAGTATTGAATAATCTTTTACTTTCTGTTATTTAGAATACACATGTCTAGATAAATGTACTGAGAAATACATTTCATCATGGTGATTCCTTAAAGAGAGAATTCATAGGTTGACCTTCCTAAGCCAAGTGACCTAAAAAGAATAAGGATTAAGAATCCTTGATCCACTATAAGATTTCCTTTGAAGCAGTGAATCTGAAGATAGGTGCACCCACCTGAGTTTGTGGAAATCAAAGTGTAGAAGGAATAATGTCCTTGTTAATTAGCCTTTTCTATGTATGAATCTGAATTAAGAATCTAAGAGTCAAGCATTTAATGTTGTATATTGATTCTACAAGAAAAAGTGCTAACACAAGAATTACCGAGCCAACTGCAGTTGTCACCAACCAGAACTGAAGTTGATGCCCAAGCTATCTTTAGTATTCACCAAGCACAACTAAAGTGTTGGCCGACGAGAACTGAAGTTAGGAAAATGACAAAACAACTTAGCTGGAAGGAGCTAAAGATAGAGTTAACTGTTTGATTACTTTGTTTACATTGATCAGTTAAAAGCTAAAGATAAGAAGGATATTTAAAGCATTTTTTATTCCATAAAACAAGGAGAGATTTGCAGAATAAAGCTAAAGCAAGCATGGAAAGCTTTACGAATCAAGAAGTGATCAACGAAGAAAACAAGAAGGACAAGAAACAGTGAAACCATGTCTATATAAAGAGATAATTAATTCATAAGAATTGGGGGAAAAATAGAGAATACTGAAGAGAATTTTTGTGAAGATAGAAGTCTTCATATAGACCTGATCATACAAGATAAAGAATAGAGCTAAATTTTTCTACAGACACTGAGAAATAGAGAAGAAACAATACTCACTGAGCAGAAAGAAGTGGAGCAAAGGAATAGAAGAGAAACATTGACCAGAAAGGTATTATGAGCTTACAATAGATCTGAACATCTGCAAGATTAAGTTGTATTTATGAACATATTATATAATGATTCAGTTTAACCATTGATTCAGAAAATCTCTTAACAGGGTAGGATCTAACCATCCTTTATATATTGAGATACATCCCAAGGAGTATCAAAAGGTTTTCATGTTGACAACATAGTGAATGTGAGGTATAGTGATAAATTGTTAGTGATAAATCCTCTAACAAGGTCGCACTTAACAGTGTGTTTGTAACCTTTAATAGGGTTGGCTCTTCACCGAGCTCACTTCAGAAGAGTGATAATTTTGGGTTACCACTCCCAAGTGGTTTTTACCTTAACATGGTTTCCACATTAAAAATCCATGTGTCAAATGTGTATATGGTTCATTGCTCTGATGTTTTTCTTTACAATTAATAAAATAGGATTGATCGGTAAACACTAAGTTATTTACTATATTTCGGTAAAGGCTAAGACTGTTATTTGGTAAATCTTAAGAAAAAGGATAATAATGAACTCCGAGCATTAGTTATTTGATAAGATTGTTTAAAGGCATACATCTTGTAGGACTGAAGATAACTAGAGGTTTTATATTTGAGATATAAAGTTTTGGTTGGTTTATTGGATTAATTTTTTAGGCCAATGATTCACACCCCCCCTAGTTATTATAGCATCTTGTTCACATGTTGACTGATTTCATATTAAATTTGTTTTAGATTTTGAGTCAAATCCTTATTTGATTTGCATATACGCTTTTCCTAGATCTTGACCTTACATCAATAAGTAATGTGAAATTCATGATTTTGACCTTTATGGAATACCCTATGTGAATTTTTTTTTATTATCCTGGATATCAACGATCAACCTGACCCTTTAAGACTGTTGCATATCATATTAAACCAATCGAAATGACCCACCTTGAACCTTTTATAGTTACCTAATGAAATAGTCATTGGAAATCATTGAGCTTAACTCATTGCACTTGAGCATTTAAGATAGTCAAACTCTAAACAAAATAGATAAAAATAATCCTTGATGACAATCACAAAGTTCCTTAACAAAATAACCAATTCAAACAAAGTTGACAATCACCCTTTAATGTTCCACTTTAAAAACTAACATCTGAGTTGTAAAATGAGAAAATGAAACCTTTAATCCTTGATGTCGAAGAAAAGTGTCTTCAAAATCAATTATTAGTAATGATCCATCAGTGATTTTCCTTCACAAATTTTGAATTCCATTATTACAAAAGATAAGAGGTTGTATTGACCACTAATCCCCAACACAATCTGATGAACTTAGCCAAGATAAAAGCCATCAGCCATTATCATTATGATTAATTATTTATCTTTGGATCTGAGAATTCTTAATCATTGTCTTTGATAACCAAACCTTGAAACTCTCTCAAAAGATAGATCTTATTTCTATATGAACATTACTTCGTACCTACCTTAAAGATAAAGTAAAAAAAGTATCACTCATCCTCAACTCTTGACTCATCCTCTCAAGACTAAGGTAATTTTTGGACCATGAGCCTTGGGGATACCAAGAATATAAAAATTAAAAGTTTGGAAAAACAAAGAATGAATAATTTTGATCCCCAATTCCCATTCATAAGCTACAATAGAAAATAATTTAGTTCTAACATTGGAGGACATGAAAGATAACTAGATTATACAACATTGATTAATATTTTTGATATACTTTAATGATTAACATTATTTTTTGTTACATATAGTCATTAATAAAATGGTTGAGACTATGGTCGATTTGTTTATAATCATTTGATTATGCATTAATATGTTTAAAAATTAGATGTTATTTTGAAGCTAAATTGAAATTGAAATGATGATTATAGAGACCTACATTTTATCACCGTTAATTGATCAAATTTATCATCTTTATTGATCCATCGTCACCATCTCAATAATTAAATAATTTAAAATTAATTGATTATTTAGACCTCTATTCTTTTGTCTCCTACGTAAATTAATTTAATTAATTTACCTAGTTCCTTCCCCCTTTTTTGACCCTCTATCTACTTTAATTAAATAAATAACCATGTTTATTTTAGTGAGTTACCCATCAATCTCTACTTCCATTTTGATTTTAAATTGATTCAAAATTAGCCTTTTCATCACCCACTTGCATCCTCCTAGCTTGTCACTTTCACTCCTAATCTTCTTCATTAACCTAAACTACCCTCTAGTCATTTGCACATTCTTAATCCCATTGGATTAGGGAGAAAGTCAACTTATGCCTTAAATAGAAAAACCACTTACCCCAACTTGTCCTCCAAGACTTATAAGTTATCTCCTTTTGGAGGAGTGCCCTACATAGGTCCCCATCCCTTTTGTCCTCTCCAAGGAATTAAAAATTTATTTATTCCATTTTCTCATGTACCTTGGAGTGTGACAACAATAATTATATCATATCTTCTCCACACTCTAAAGTATCCTCACTTTCAACTACCTTGTCCTCTCCTCTTCTCCTAGTTTGACACTTGTCAATCTCTCATGAGAGGTGAGAACCAAATGGATCTCCACCCTTGAGCCTCTCCCTCTTATCTTAGCCCTTAATCCCCATTCTCTCTACACTTAGCCAAAATTCATCTCAAGCCTTCATTATGCAACTAAAATCCATCAAATTCAACTTTGAGAAAATTTGAGGACCGTTATGATGATAAATTTGTGATCATGCATTGAATCTATGATTACAGTGAAAAATAATTGCATCAAGGGGATCATTATGCTTGATTTTTTAGGTTCATTTTATTGGCTTGATCTTGCCTTGTTCCTACTCTTGAGTATTGCTTTGATTTACATTTTGTGTTATTTTCTTAGTATTTCAGTCTATTTTGAAAGCATGTTTCATTGCACACATTATGGAATTCCCATTGGGACCCATGTCATGGGTTCACTTAAACATTTTTTTAGTCTCTAGAAATTTAACATTAACAGGTTGTGGTTTAGTAGGATCATTCACAATCTAATGCACTTGTGCATATATTGGAAAGCTTACAAATAGATTCCCAAATCTGCCACTTTAATAGTTTGACAGGTTCACTTCATCAATCAGTGACATTTATTTCTAATTCAACAAAATAATTAAATTTTAAAAAACATGTTTAACCATATACTTTGGTGGAAACTTTTGACTTTAGAAAGTCCATGAAATTTATACTTCAATAGATGTGCTTTGTATTTTGGTGGGTTTGAAACATATTTTATTGGCCTCATGGTATATTTTGGTGGAGCCATGATATTTTGGTGGGATTATTTTATCCTTTGGTACATTTGGTTTTTAATACCAATTCGTTGACCATTAATGTATATTTTAAATTTAACACCAATCTACTAACTCATCTTGTCATGTGATCAAACTAAGGATTTTTTACAACTCTTTATCAAAGAAAAACAAAACCAAAATACTAATTCATTTGTTGTAGGATGTAGATGTAAAGGCACTATTTTTTCCACTAAATTATAAGCATTTGAATTTCTATACTAAATTGTTAATTTATGATTGTTCTATGTATTTTGGGTTAGTGTGTTTGGTGTATTCTCTACCCTTGCACACCCATGTGAGTATGGGTATAAAAAATCATGCACTAATTCAAGTCTTATTGTGTAATCCTATGGGTGCTAGCTTTGCATGTATGCTTTGTCCTTGCATGATCCTATGATCTTGGACATAAAAAAATACCTAGTACTTTTTCTTCCTATAGAAAGTGTGTTTGTGGATATTCCCCCCTAAATTATGAACTCAACCACATGCACTAGCGGGGTATATAAAGGTGTGAGAGTGAAATTTGTAGTCTAATCCACTCTCGTCACATCTTTCAAAATTTCCCAAAACTTGGGTGATACCAAGATAGTGGTGAAGGGTTGGCCTGAATGGCTTGATTGATATTCCCAACCCATGTTTTTGATGGTTTGGTATTTATATGTGTGCCTCATGTACCCTCCTATTACTTATAATATTGCACTAGATTTTTTGCATCAACCTAGATAAGACCTTTCAACCACTAATCTATGTGGTGCAGGTGATGCATATTACACCCTAACATTACTCATGATGTACTCCCTTAGGTTGAGATATAAATCTCTAGATTTGTCTTATCTAACCTCCCTAAAGAGAGAGAGAGACTGAAGGGAAATATTAGGTAATCCTAGAACTCTACTTATCCTCCTTCAAAAGAGAGGTGCCTTGCAATGCTCTTGAGGTATTAGTGCTTAAGATGTGGGCCCACATTGAGTTAGCATTCCCACTTAATTAATTATAGGTTTATGCAATCTAAAGTGCTTTCTTTTTTATGCCAGTGATTATCTATAGTTCATGTCTATACAAATATATGTTGTGTCTATTTGATTTCAACAACTTTTGCCAAATGGTCACACAATTTATCTGTATTAGTCCAAAGCCCAATTTTGGTAAATCAATCTATGTTATGGAGGGATTTTCATTGTTATGGTTGGTTTGTTAGTTTATCTAACAGGATCACCTGAGCTATCAGTCTATAATACAACATACCTACTCTATCAGCTAGATAAATCTTCTAAATCATAATTCTATCATAATATAGCGGTCCCACTCTTTCTTTGAACAAGCTTGACTTTTTCATTCAACACCATAATCTAGTGTTTCTATCATATTCTTGGTAATACTATTTAAATATTGTTAGTCCATAATCCAAAGGTTCTAACCCATATTCTAGTGGGTCGGTTAAGTTTTAGTCTCTCCATAGTCCAACAAGATCTACCTATCTTTTGGTGGGTCTGTTAAAACTTTGTTAGTCCATAATTGATGCAAAGTGGGCAGTAGGAAGCCTCCAAATGACTCAATGTAGGGAAACAAACCCTTCAACACCCAACTTATTAAGGCCAAAGTGCTTCACACTTATCAAAAGTGTGGAAAAGGACTTTGTTAAGGTTATCACAACCCCAAAACCCCAAGAGCAACCTAATCACTAGGTTTCACCAATCCTACAACACCAACTACCAAGGTTGGCTTCACAAGCACTTGACCCAAATTCTCAACTATACCCAAAAAGTGACTTCTAGGACCCAGGGTGACCTATAATCATAAGTATGGTCTATTTAGGTCCCTAACACTTAGTTCCAATGGTACTTTCACTCACTTGCAACCCATATGACATAGTTGCTTCACAAACCCAAGACGAGGCTTGTAGACTTTTCCCGAAGGAAGATTGATCTTAAATGAGATTATTCCACATAACCCCCTTAAATAATTAGGGATTTAGACACCATTTATTTCCTAAGACCTTATGTTCAATCCCAAAAACATGGAAGTGAAGGAGAGACATGAAGACACACCAAATTGCTTATGTAATTAGGGCTAATTAGGCCTCCATTTGCACTACAATTGCCTTTTGAATGCATTAAATTCCAAAAATGATGATTGGATCATGTGAGGGTGTGTAAAAGGGTCTCCTCCACTAATTTAGGGCCTCTGATCAATCCCCAAACAAGAGTTATGCTTGTTGTCCTAATTCTGGATTGGTGCATACATAGTGATATACACCTAGGGCATCATAGTAACTCCATCTCCCTGCATTTTGGTGAACCTAGCCTGAAAATTCTTAAAGATAATCATGAAAACATTCTTTCCACCAAGGTTCATTTAATTCCCATGGTGGAAAAAGGAATTACACTCAATTCTTTTAGAAACCCTGATTTAGGGCTTACAAACCAGGCAGTGAGATTGCAAATTCAACAACTTTCAAACTATGATTGATCAACACATGAAACCAAAATATAATGGAAGAAGGTTCACAATAAAAAATCTTGGTGTCATATTTTCATTTCCTTCTATCCGTACCAGGCCATACAGATTGACTGTCCTCGGGTTTAATAGAGAAATGGTTATATTTTATTGATTTCAAAATTCCAAATTACATCATTAGCCTACCACCCAAATTAAAGGGATTTTGTAGGCAATCCCAATGGTTACATAACATATTTGAACTAATTTATCCATTTGGGAGTTGTTTTACAAAAAGTTGTCAAGTTTGCTCAAAAGTTGCTTGACAACTTTTGAGCAACTTTTGCATATTTTGCAATTTTGCAAATTTGGTGACCAAATTTGGTCTCAATCTTATTTTTCTGATCCCTAGTGGATCCAAACATGAAAAACCTAAAAACAACCTATTCCTAGGGTTTTGGACCATAAATGACCAATAGTTGACCAAGGGCTCATAGGGTGCCAATCTTGGAACTATGGTCTTACAAAGGGGTCCAATGATTAACCCAATGTATTAACATAACTATAGGCCTCTTAGGACCTTAATGGAACCCCTAGGTTCCATAAGAACACTTGGTTCATTCAGGGTGCTCCTGCACCATACTCCCCATGAGATTTGAACTCAAGTTCCCACTTGAGGTTAACTGGTCAACAGTGGTTCCATGTTGTTGGATCTGTTCCTCTGTCATCCAAGTGGCATCTATTGGAGGGAGTCCTTTCCAATTCACTAAGTACTACATTTACTTATTCTTCCTTGTTTTCTTCAATAATTTGGATTCCAAAATTGTGTCTAACTCCATTGGTTTTCTTGGTGGGAGATCTGTTACATAGTCACCATCATCTTCATCTTGTGATCCTTGCACATTAGTGATATCTGCAACACACTTGTACGGAGTGAGGTCTACAATATTAAAAATAGGAGAAATCAATAAAGTAGGAGGCAAGGAAATTTCATATGCATTTTGACCCATCTTGTTGAGGATGGTGCAAGGTCCAATTTTCTTAGTATCTGACTTTAGGGAGTCTTTCCTTTCTTAGGTATGCCCATACCTTATCTCCAACCTTGAAATGAACTTCTCTCCTTCTCTTGTCTGCTTGTGCTTTATATTTCATGGTGGACTATTGTAGTGACTCTTTCACTTCTATCTGCACTTTAGAGATAAATTTGGCTAAGTCCTCTCCTTGTGCACACTCTAAAATCAGAGGGCAACTCTACTAATTCCAATGGGCCTTTTGGATGAAGTCCATACAGTGTTTGGACTGGTGTCTTTCTAGTGGATCTGTTCATGGAATCATTAAATACAAACTCTATCTGTGGTAGGATCATGTCCCAACTTTGGGTGTACTATTTTGTTAGGCATCTCAAGAGATTTCCAAGAGGTTTGTTTACCACCTCCATTTTCCCATCTATTTGTGGGTGGTATGCTGAACTATAAGTCAGATTTGTGCCTAATTTCTTGAAGAGTGTCCTCCAAAAGTGACCTTGAAACTTCACATCTGTGTCAGAGACTATGGTTTGTGGTAGACCATGGATTCTAACCACTTCCTTAAAGAATAGATGTGCTATATGGGAAGCATCATTTGTGCTTTTGCAAGGAACAAAATGCACCATTTTACTAAATATGTCGACAATGAAAAAAACACTATCATAACCCTATTTTGTTCTTGGTAAACCCATAACAAAATCCATTGAGATTGATTCCCATGGCCTAGAGGGAATTGGTAGGGGTTGATACAGTCCTTGGTTAGTGGATACACCCTTTTCTTGCTAGAAAATAGTACAAGATTCAACAAACTTCTTGACTTCATTCCCCATCTTTGGCCAAAAGTAACTTCTTTTCACTAAATCAGTGGTCTTATCTATCCCAAAATGTCCTCCTAAGCCACCACAGTGTTTCTCCTTAATAATATTTGTTCTCATGGAACATTTAGGAATGCACAATTGGGCTCCTTTAAACAAGAGTCCATTCTGAATTAGGAAATCAAAAAAATCAGTATGGTATGTGCCTACCATTTTAGTGCATACCTCAAAAATTTCTCCAAATTCTGGATCATCATCATATAGGTTTTGTAGGGAGTCACTCCCTGCACTCTAAAGTTGTACTTCCTCAATCAATATAACTCTTCTACTTAGGGCATCAACCACTTTATTTGCCACTCCCTTTTTATGTTTTATATTGAAGGTATATGCCTGCAACTGCTCCATCCATTTGATGTGTTTGACTCCAAGCTTTTCCTGACTATTTAAGAAACTTAATGCATGGTTATCAATATAAACAATGAATTATTTAGGGAGTAAGTAGTGTCTCCACTTTTTCAAGGCTTGTACCATTGCATAAAGTTCTAAATCATATGTAGAATACCTCTTCTTTGCATCATTCAATTTTTCTAAGAAAAATGCTATAGCCTTACCTTCTTGGCTCAAGACTGCACCTATAGCCAAGTTGCTTGCATCTGTTTCAACAGTGAACACCTTGTTGAAGTCAGGGAGCACTAGGATTGGGTATTGGGCCACTCTATTCTTGAGGTATTGGAATGCATCTGCAGCTTCTTTGTTCTACTCAAATCCGGTATTCTTTCCACCTTTTATAGTGTCCAACATAGGAGCACACACATGACTAAAATTCTTAATAAACTTCCTATAGAAAGTTGCTAAACCATGAAAACTTCTAAGATCAACTTGGTTCTTTGCTAGAGGCCAGTTGACTATTGCCTCAACCTTCTCTAGATCCATTTTGAGGGTGCCTTGGGAGATGACAAATCCTAAGAAGACAAGTTCCTTCTTCATGAACATACACTTTTCCAAGTTAATCACTAACTTGTGCTGATGGAGTCTGTTCAAAACTTTCTCAACATGATCAATATGTTCCTTTTTTCTATGATTGTAAATTAGAATGTCATCCAAATATATGACCACAAACTTGCCAATAAAATCAATGAATACCTCATTCATGAGTCTCATGAATGTACTAGGAGCATTACTCAAGCCAAATGGCAATAAAGCCACCCAAACAATCCCTCAGTTATCTTAAACATTGTCTTCCATTCATTACCTGGCTTTATCCTAATTTGGTGATAGCGTAATTTTAAATCAATCTTTGTAAAGTAACAAGCAGTGCCTAATTGGTCCAGTAGATCTTCTATTCATGGGATTGGAAACCTGTATCTTATAGTGATTTTGTTTAGGGCTCTGTTGTCAGTATATAATCTCCACTTGTCATCCTTTTTAGGGGCTAATACTAATGGGACAACACATGGACTGAGACTTTTCTAAATTAGTCCCTTCTCTAACAATTCATTTACTTTCCTTTAAATATCTACATGCTAAACTGGTGTCATTTTGTATGGGGCCTTGTTAGGTAAGGAGGAACCAGGTATCAAGTCTATTTGGTGACTAATATCTCTTAAGGGAGGGAGGGTTTTGGGTAGGTCACTAGCAGTGACATCACTGTATTTTGTAAGCAATTCCTTGACTCATCTGGTATAGGATCATCATTATTAGACCTTATACTATCCTTAGGCTTGGAGATTAGGACAAAGGCTTCAGTTTTAGGTTCCTTTAAAACTTTTAACATTTCTTTTTCACCCATGGTTATGATAGTGGACTCTTTCTCTATTTTGGTATCACGCAAGGGCTTCATGGTGAATGTTTTCCCATCTTTAGTGATAGAGTAGGTATTTTTACTACAATGGTGTGTGGAATCTACATCATACTACCAAGGCCTGCCTAGAAGGATGTGGGAGGCATCCATTTCAACAATATCACAAAGAAACTTGTCTTTAAAGTCTACTATTGAAAACTCTATCCATGCTTGTTCAGTTACTAAGGTTTGTTGACCTTTTGTTAGCCAAGAGACATGATAAGGAAAAGGATGAGGCTTTTTAGGAAGATTAAACTTTTGTACCATTTCACAAGATACTAAATTTTCAGTTGAGCCAGAATCTATAAGTAAATTACACACCTTTCCATTACATTTGATCTTTGTTTGGAAGATATTCTTCCTTTGAGGAGGTTCTTGACTTTTTGGAACTTGAAGGAAGACTTGTCTCATCATCAAACATTCTCCTTCCTCTAGTTCTAAGTCCCTTGCATTTGCATTGTCTTCTTGCTTGTCCTCTTGAATGAGTTGTGCTCTTCTTTCCCCTTGATTGTTTTTGTTTCTCTTCTCAGGGCATCTTCCTGCATGGTGTCCCAATTGATTGTAGTAGTAACACCTTAGTGGTCCATTTCCTCTTCCTACATTTTTTCTTCCCCTATTGAAGGGTCTTCTCCCTTGATAGTTACCTCTGAAGTTTGAGTCACTATTCTCTTTTTCTCCTTGGTCATGGGTCCTGCTGCTATTGCCACTGTATTGTCCTCTATTCCAAGAGGTTCCTCTTCCTCTAAAGTACTTCCCACTTGTCATTGCTTTTCCCTTTGCCAAACTCTTATTTTCTCTTCCACTTCTCCTCTACCTTGAGTGCCATTTGATAGCACTTGTTTACTGTGGTAGGGAAATGTAGGCTAAGTTCCTCTTGAATGGATACCTTAAGACCATTCATATATCTTGCTAACTTTTCTTCTTCATCTTCTGCCACATTTGTCTCCATACATAGTTTTAGGAAATCCTCGGTGTATGAGCCTATATCCATGTCTTTTTTCTTTAGGATTTTCTTCCTCCTATGGAGTTGTACGCTACAGTCTTCAGGCACATAGGTCTCCTTGACCAATGCAATCATTTTGTTTCATGAAGAGATCATACTCTTCCCATTCTTCACCCTCTTTGTTTGGATGAAGTTCCACCAAGTTAGGCCTGCTACCTTCAACTTGGATCTTTCAATCTTCACTCCCTGATTCTTAGGGATATCCTCACACTCAAAGAAGCTTGCCAAGGCCTCTACCCAATCCAAGGCCAAATCTGCATTCATCTTTCCACTAAAAGTTGGTAGGTCCAACTTCTCCTCCATGGTTCTTCTCCCCATAGATTTTAAGGTATCTAGGAGGGGTCTGTGGTCTATAGGAATGTTCACATCCTGATCAGGGGTGTCATCTTTCTCTTCACTCCCTTCTTCACCACCAGAGGTGTCTTCTTTTCCCCTCTCTACTTTGTTCTCCAACTCTTGAAGTCTTCTTGTCAAGGCTGTATTTTCTGCCCTCTATTCTCTCACCAGCTTTGCTAGTTCAATTTTTTTAACCCTTGAAGGGATATCTTCATCCTCAGGAGCAGACATAGCTCTGATACCACTTGATGCAAAGTGTGCAGTAGGAAGCCTCCAAATGACTCAATATAGGGAAATGCACCCTTCAACACCCAACTTATTAAGGCCAAAGTGCTTTACACTTATCACAAGTGTGGAAAAGGACTTGGTTAAGGTTATCACAACCCAAAAACCCCAAGGGAAACCTAATCACTAGGTTTCACCAATCCTACAACACCAACTACCAAGGTTGGCTTCACAAGCACATGACCCAAATTCTCAACTATACCCCAAAAGTGACTTATAGGACCAGGGGTGACCTATACTCATAGTTGTGGTCTATTTATGTCCCTAAAACTTATTTCCAATGGTTCTTTCACTCACTTGCAACCCATATGACATAGTTCCTTCACAAACCCAAGACTAGGCTTGTAACCTTTTCCCAAAGGAAAATTCATCTTAAATGAGATTCTTCCACATAACCCCCTTAACTAATTATGGATTTAGACACCCTTTATGGCCTAAGACCTTATGCTTAAGCCCCAAAACATGGAAGTGAAGGAGAGACATAAAGACACACCAAATTGCTTCTGTAATTAGGGCTAATTAGGCCCCCATTTGCACTACAAGTGCCTTTTGAATGCATCCAATTTGCAAATTGATGATTGGATCATGTGATGGGTGTACAAGGGTCTCCTTCACTAATTTAGGGCCTCTAATTAATCGCCAAACAAGATTTATGCTTGATGTCCTAATTCTGGATTGGTGCATACATAGTGATATACACCTAGGGCATCATAGTAACTCCATCTCCCTACATTTTGGTGAACCTAGCCTAAAAATTCTTAAAGAGAATCATATAAAAATTCTTTCCACCAAGGGTCGTTGAATTCCCATGGTGGAAAAAGGAATTACACTCAATTATTTTAGAAACCCTGATTTAGGGCCTACAAACCAGGTAGTGAGATTGCAAATTCAATAACTTTCAAACTATGATTGATCAACACATGAAACCAAAATAAAATGGAAGAAGGTTCACAATACAAACTCTTGGTGTCAGATTTTCATGTCCTTCTATCTGTACCAGGCTGTACAGATCGACTGTCCTCAGGTTTTGTAGAGAAATAGTTATATTTTATTGATTTCAAAATGCCAGATTACATCATTAGCCTACCACCCACCTGAAAGGGATTTTTTAGGCACTCCCAATGGTTACATAACATATTTGAACTGATTTAGCCGTTTGGGAGTTGTTTTACAAAAAGTTGTCAAGTTTGCTCAAAAGTTTCTTGACAACTTTTGAGCAACTTTTGCATATTTTGAAATTTTTATCAATCTTATTTTTGTGATCCCTAGTGGATCCAAACATGAAAAACCTAAAAACAACCTATTCCTATGGTTTTGGACCATTAATGACCAATAGTTGACCAAGGGCTCATAGGGTGGCAATCTTGGAACTATGGTCTTACAAAGGGCTCCAATGATTAACCCAATGTCTTAACATAACTATAGGCCTCTCAGGACCTTAATGGAACCCCTAGGCTCCATAGGAACACTTGGTTCATTTAGGGTGCTCTTGCACCAATAATGCAACAAATACACTATGTTTTCTAATGGTCCTCCATTAACTTAACATATCCACACTCTAGCAGTTTTAGATTATCTTTTAGTAGGTTTTTGAGGTCATATATGCTATTGGATGTGCACTATTTTTATAGATGTTATCTATCTTTTACTGGGTTCATAAGGTGAATTTTTTTTCAAAACTTAAACTACCTTTTGGAAAATATTCTTTGTCTTTTGGTAAGCCCATTCCTCATAAATTATTGGGAGAAAACCCTTTCAACCCTAGTTTGGTACATAAAATCTAAGCCTTCTCACATGAATGAATAATATTTCTGACCATCTCACACATAGGTAAATACACTTTCATCTAACCACTCATCCAAATTCATCACAAATCCATCCTCTTAGGCCAAGGATTAATCAAAATCAATTAAATCATCATAAAAAAAAAGTATCATCAATGTCTAAACTCACATCATAGAATTGAACCTACCTAAGAAAAATTCTACCCTAGTTATTTATTTAGATCTTATTACTCTATTTGGAGTTAGTCAATCTCTCAGTTAATTCAAATCATTTTAATCTAAAAGTATGATTTATATTTATATCCTATCACCTGAGGATGTTTCCTATCTCAAGTAACACCCATAATCATCAAAACATCAAATAGGGTTTGCAACTCATGCTCAGGTGTTATCCTACACCAGACCATCGAAAAATGCAATCAGGGCTCATCAAGGTCAACTAAAACAAAAAAAAAATCAAGCTAATAAAAATTCACCTCAACACCTTTAAAAAATCCCTTAGATGTGGTGTTCTTGAAATAATGGTCCAAAAAAATATGGGCACATATCTTCAAACACAACCATTTGATGATTTAAAGCCCTAACATGCATGGTACAAATATAATGAATATTATTACTATCATCACATCAAAGGGCTGCTACAATAAAATGCATGGAGCTTAAAAACTATGTCCAAGATCTCATTGATAGGGATGAGATTGATGTAGGTATGAGAAAAATGGGTGAGATTGATGTAGGTATGAGAAAAATCCTCAAGAAATTCACATATTTAGAGGTATCAAAATGTCTTCCCTAAATATAATCTAGGTGCTAGTAGTTCCAATACAAATCAAGCACCATGTCAAGGTCAAAGAAACCATATAAATCACATAAAGCACAATAATGTTCCCTTTAACTATGACAATATAGTTGGTTTTATCACCCAAGAGGACAATCACATTGACATGATTTAAGTTAAAGAAGATGGTTTCTAATGTGTGGTTACTAGAAGGAGAATGAGAAATTTAGTCTTGGCCCATCCACTTCCATCCAACCACAAGTGCAATACTATATCCTAGAACATCTTGGAAAGACCCCTACACATATGTCCATGTTGGACCTCCTTAGATCATCAACCATACACCAGGATATCCTTACATGAAATTTTAAAGATACTTGTGTCCCCAATGACACTGATCCATTGCAATTAAGCTTCTAGTAGGACACCTTTCATCCACCTATCACCTTTCATTCACCCAATCTAATATGAAATTTTTTTTATCTTAATCATAATCACACATTGTACATTGATGTCCTTGTTAATGAACATAAGATAAAATGGGTTGTGTTAGATAATGGTTCTACCTTAGACCTATACACTTGAAATTTGTTAAACTTACACTCCAACAAATCTTTAGACTCGGGTAATTACAATCAAATCATATAAAAATGTACAAAGAAGCTCAATGTACATGGTATATCTTCTTATTCGAGTGGATCTTATGCTCTATCATACTCTATGCCATGTTTTTTTAATCTTGATCTCCTATATAACATTATTCTTGATTTCCCATGGGTTCATATCATGCAGTTTTTCCACTCCACCTACCACTAGTGCCTAAAGTTTCCTTATGCTATTATCCAAGTCACCATACACACATACCCCCAACCTTTTGAGTATTCTTGTGCTATTTAGGTTTCATTCCACCATGTTCCCCATTGCCCTAGGTCTGTTTAATTAATTATATTCATCATTCTTGTATAGTCCCTAATGTATTTAAATTTTATTTAAATGCATGTAACCCATTTTATACTTCTATTTGAATAATTTTATTATTTAATATCCCCTTAACTCCTAATCCCTTTATTTAATTAAATCTTATTTAATTTTTCCTAAGCCTAGCCAAAATCCCCAACCTACACCCATCACCATCATTCTCTAAACCTACCCTTATCATTAATCCTAGATTAACTAAGCTAATTTTGTGATTCCTAAAAATATTAGCCTCCTATTGTTTCTCACACATGTGTGAGAAACCTTGATCCTTTCCCCTCTTCCACTTTGTCTCCCATCTTCTATGAGCCATCCCTTTCAAATGTTCTCGCACATGTGTGATCATCTCATGCCCCTTTTATGGCCAACTACCTTGCTTGTGTGGCTCTTATGTGGCTTCCACATTGGATCCACATCATCAATCCTCTTTCATCCTATCCCTTCATGCCATTTTGAATCCCAACCATTCATTTCCCTCCAATCCCTATAAATAGAAGCCTCTCCTCAAGCATTTCTTCCACCTTTTCATATCTATTGTTAGTATACTAGTTTTTTTAATTCATCTCTTGCATGTATGCTCATTTAGCTTTAGAATTCTCATCATTTTCATTGTATTTTCATGTCATCTTGTTAGTTTAAATCACATCATTTACATACTAATCCTTGTTAAATATTGTTAACATATCATAGATCATTTGTAGTACCATCTTAGATCATTTTGGCATCTTTAATCTTCTTAGCATCATTTAGTTTCTCATCATTCATATCAAGTTTTACATCTCCATTTGCACTAGTTTCATATTTTTCTCCATAAAGTTTGCATATTCATAGCATCACTTCATACTTAGCAAGATTAAAAATTATCTTGGGGAATCCTTAACCATGTTTGGAGAGCATATCCACATCCCTTTACTAAAGAGAAAATAAAATGGAATGAGGGTGCTTCTATTTAATCTCATCAGAGGTGTGTGGATATATTTGTTAGTTAGGTGCTTTATATTAACATGTTTCCCTTATTTACACTTAACTACAATGGTTGGATTTTCACATATATAGTGTATACCCATAATTAGATAGGGAAGGTAACTCATGCCTTGTGTCTTTCTGCATATCTCTTATTCACTTCCCAAATCTTTCTACACAACTCAACCATGATGATCTTTTCATCTTCATAACAACATAATTTCCATGGTAAATCATCAAATACACCAATCCTTATATAGGTAAAGGTGGGAAATTGAAAAAAATAGTTTCCATAAATCTGGATCAATGTGGCGTCTTTAGGGGAGATCCTTCTTTCCGGGCATTCCTATAATTCGCAAACCAATTTCATAGTAAATGTGTCATTCACTCTGTGGAGATTCACATAAGTATTATACGATTGCAAACTAGGATATAAGTCATAAATCTGAATATTTTCTTCAAATTCTTACACATGTTCCAATCCAGGCTAATATTGAGTGCAAGCTACAACATACGCCAAATATGAAGATATCTAAAAGAATTAATTTAATGGAAATGCATTAATCTGCTGATGTATTCAGTCATAAATGAATTTTTCCTAGTCCAAGTATCTTGATCCAACACAAATCATTTGAGTGAAAAAAGACATCCATTCATCTAGGTAGATAGTATCCTCATCTCCTCTAAGCCTATGTAAGAGTATTATAATATCTATAATTTCACCCTTAATGGATGGCTGGAGGATCATTTTAGGTAGTTTTGACTAACCCTTCCTCGGTGGAAAAAACCCATTTTTTGCAATTTCTTTCCTGTACACACCTTTCTTCAAACTAAATTCCATTTGGGAAGAAGTAAAATCCTAATGCGCATAATCTTCTCTTACAGGAAACTGAAAGAAGTTATGTATTGTTTCTCTATTAAGAGTAATGAGCACCCTTTCATCCTAAGTTTTGATTTATTTTGTGTCTAGAATATATCTATTTATGCACTCCATAATAAAATCAACACTCTTCACAACAATAAACAATAGATAAACAATAGGGAATCCAACAACTTCTAACAACCCACTTTCTACTAACTTCTCAGTGACTGGGTGTCTATTTGGTTGTCTAACTCTACCCCAGATCTCCCTCAAATTTACATGTCCCAATTTGGTATCTCCCACTTCCCACAAGGCACATTCTAATCCATTAAGGCCCCATTTTTTTGGTGCAATTTCACCATAATTGGGTGCGTCACTTCCACTTTTTTCTCAAATCCACCGTTTGGTTGCCCAAAATTAAATTCCACTTTTGCCGATGAAACCCGATTTTGACCCAAAAATGGGAGGCACCATCTTCCCACCAAATACGTGGAATTCAAAACTAAAATCAGGTTTTTGAGGGATTTAACTCCATTTTATCTTTCCATCGGGTCCGCCATCTTCCCATTTTGTTTTTTTTAACCCCATTTAATCGGTCCGTCGTCTTCCAGGTTTGTGAATGTGAAGAAGCGAGGGTTTGCGATTGTTTGTGTTTTTTTGTGTTGCAAAGGGTTTGAAAATGTGAAGATATTAAGCAAGGAGAGTATTTAGAATAAGATTGGGCAAGAATGTTGGGAATGGAAATAGGAATGGCATGGAAGGAGCAGCATATGTTTCCGAGGCAGATTTGAGTGGTTTCAAGTTTGAGCGGACTTTTTTTGGTACCACTTTCTGAGATTCCAAATTCAAATTTAATTTCATCTTGATTGGTTAGGGTTTGTGAATGTGATATGGAATAGTTGCGCCTCCATTTCACTTTCTTTCCACCGTTCTTTGTGTAGTGGCACGCCAGCGAAGATTGGAAAGGTATGGAAATGTCACTTTCATCGATTGCACTGTTCTCTGATATTCCATGTATTTTATGTTTAAGCCCTTATAAACAGGAATGTTGTGCCATGAATTTATTCTGGATTCTGATATCGTTGATCTCCTTTGCATAAAATTGTCGAATCGCTGAAGATCTCCATATACAAGATGCAACCCTTTTTCTTTGTGTTTTCCTTGATATACAATGCCTCCTCCTCTTGTCTTCATTGCTTTATCAATTGAGACCCTTGTTGTTCTATTTGATACAATACGACCATGGCTCTTGAAAATTTACCTCTATTATTGTTGGTTGCGATTTCTCATTGGTATACCATGAATGCTTATTATATACCCACCCTGAAACCCTAACCATACAGACATCTTCATTACTTCACACAAAAATTTAACCATGAGTAAACATTTTAAAAAGCTTAATAATGAGAATTTTAAATAAAAAGAGGTCAGACCTTAATCCTTCATACCATTTCTAATAGCATTCTTCTGTGATGTGTTCAAACTACCTCTCCACTTGGGGTCAAGAATGTCTGCCATGTGAGTGCCTCTATTTAAAAGTTCCCACTAGTGATCTTTTCTTCCATGGATGTCTTGAAGTATTTTTTAAAACTTCACTATCTTCATGATAGAATTCTGCATTATTCTTGTATTTGAAAAGCTAAACTCTGCTACATTCTTAGCACCTCCAAGGTCTAACAGTATATCCTAGGGAATAATATTTCTTTTTGTGATTTGGATTTATCTATCCTTGATATAGCACATTTTTTTCCCCTAATTTGAATCAATACAATGTTATCTTTCACTATAGATATGCTCCATTTGATACACTACCTACATTGATTTACATGTATGATTTCTGCTTCATTTTGTTGTATCTGATGTTGTGTTATGCATTGGCTAATCTGAAGCATGATGAAGTTTACTATTGTTGTTCTATTTTCTCATGGGAAAATTGAAATATTAAATACAACTTCCTCTTCTACTGACTGTTGTTCCCACTCACACACAAAAAATGTTATTCCCAATGAATCATGGTATCCTCTTCATGTACATGTTACTGGTTTCATGTTTCAAGTTGTATCCTAACACTATACCATGCCCTAACACTATACCATGTCAGTGTGGTGCTTTTAACAATTCTACTTGGATCAAGAAGTGAACTATGGACTCATTATATTTCAAAAGTAGCCATATGTCATGTAAATGCTTTGATCTGCTCTAGATGATCTTCATAAATATGAGATGTAATCTAAAATATTCTTCATAGTAAGATTCGATGAAAAACATTCATAGTTATGACCTATACTTTCCTCTACTAAAGATATTTTGGCCCAGCTTTATTGCTCAGCTAGAACCCTTTCTACAAAAACTCCACGCAAAGCCAAAAGAATCAAAAACAATTCATATGTAAGCCTTAAGCTTCACTTTCCAGTAGATAATCATTACACAATTGAGATATATCCATTCCCATGCTCAAGAATAATGAACAAACTCATTGTTTATTTCTGAGAGCTGTGGCACTGAATACATTTATGCAACTATAGAAAACATGACTTATAATTATATTTTTCCCAATAACAATATATATGCTTCTCAAAATATTTATGTGTTTTAGGTCCTTCAACAGCTTTAAGTAGTTTTTAATTTTTAATTTCCAAAGGTGCTGGAAGAGGTTGTGAATTGTCTTAATACCATCCAATTACATTTTCTTGGAACTTTTCAAACCCACACTACGAATCTTTAATAGGTTGTGGTTTTCATTATTGGGGTATTTTCTTAGACATCTCTTTGAAACATTCTATCAAAAAATTCAGGTGTGTGATCTATGCTTCCAAGCCCATCATACACACCAATAGAGCATTTCATGATACTAGAATACTAGAATTGGACATATCCTAGAATTGGCGAAGTTAAAAAACACTTTAAAGCACTGCCAGGCTATATCCATTTCTAGTATTACTGTTATCACCCATACTTTAAAGTGTTTTTTAACTTTGCCAATTCTAGGCTATGTCCAATTCTAGTATTACTGTTAAACACATCTTCAAAGCAATCACATTCACAAACCCTCATAGGATCTTCAACACGGAAGAAAGGTTCTCACATTCGCAAACCCTCAAATCAAAATGGGAAGACGACGGACCCGACGGAAAGATAAAATGGGGTTAAAAAAATACATACATGTATATATGAACATATATGCATAAGGTGCAATAGGCACCTCAAGGACATCTATAAGCATATTTATATAAAGTATTCAATATTGTATGCTAGCAGAAATCATGGCACCATACGTAAGACATTGAATAAAATCCTTATATGAAGGTTCTATTTAGTGAAGTAGAGTAATTATATTTAAATATGTAGTCCATCATCTTTTTAGGGACTGTTTGGTACTATTAGGGCTATTATTTATATTTTCTATAGTTGCTGCAGATTCAAGTCCATCATCTTTTTAGGGACTATTTGGTACTATTAGGGCTATTAAGTATGCTAGCAGCAATCATGGCACCACATGTAAGACATTGAATAAAATCCTTATAAGAAGGCAACAATTATAAGAATTAAGTATGCTAGCAGCAATTATGTAAAGTGTCAATAATCAGCCATCATTGATGACAAAAATTACACCTCTAATTCAGAAGATTAGTTATTAGAAAATAAATTATCTCGTACTTAAGCCAATAAAATCATCTATTCCTTCCCAATGTATTGGTGTCAAAGTGGATTTGATTAATGTATGAAATTTCTTTATCTTATTTAAGGTAGAATGTAAAGTAGATTCTTCTTGTGTGCCTAGGAGATTCCCAAGTGTGATGTTCTCCTTGAGGTTGACCCTTGATTATCTTATATGCTTGTTGGTCATTGAGTATTCCTTCTGAGATAAGGTGGCTGTAAACAGTAGATACACAGTGACTATAAGTATTGTTTATGCTCTTCCCATTCTTGTTTTGTTCAAGAACTTGTTCCAAGTCTACATCTTCACAGCACCATGACTAATTCTTCAAGTATTATATGCACTATTGGTAAGGGTTTATGTGGTCTTCTTATGTGTCGAGGAGATTCCCAAGTGTGATAGTAGGGCAGAATGTCTAAAAACATTTCTATATTGTACTCTATTGTCTGCACCCCATGTAGTTGAAGTATGGGAAGAAAAGATCATCATTAGCACCTATTAGTTCAAAAGCTCCACTGTCAACTACTGCAGCATGTTACTTAATTGATGATTTTAATTTGAAGAGATTGGCTAGTCTAACCAAACCTATTAGTTCATCCATTTTTTCTTGTGTATTTTGTCAAACATTGTCAAACAGTTTGCTTCCTATCTTGATACATTTCTTATATGATGAATCACAGGTTGAACATTGATTCTAAAATGTCTTAAAATCACTTTTATTTGTAGAATACTTTCAATTTCTAGAACATCAACAACATGCTACCAATATCTCCTCGTTCAAATCATTGTGTTTGTCCACATTTCAGGCCATTGATGGATCCTATTAAGAATATTGACATTCTAGGATGGGTAGCTATGGAGACCACATATTCTCATCTTCTCACATCTCGTATTGCTTGTGTTGTCGTAGCCATAGTAGTGGTGGCCCAAGAAGGCAGTGCACAAATGGGTAAACGAAAAAGAAAAGGAAATTATTTTTATAGAATGGTTATTCATTCCAACGATGTGGATTTTCATGATCAAATTCGCATGAGTAGGGGAGCCTTCTTTCGTCTAGCTACTATCCTAAGGCTGAAAGGAACCTTGACAAATACGATACACTTGACATTAGAAGAACAACTTGTGATGTTCCTCCACACCGTTGGCCACA